>WFAB01001702.1:0-105389 GCA_018977245.1 Lethenteron camtschaticum
TACCCTGTACTTCTCTCTCTCCACTGCTACCTGTACTCTCTGCTCCACTGCTACCTATACTTCTCTCCACGCCACTACCCTGTACTTCTCTCTCCACTGCTACCCTGTACTTCTCTCGCTCCACTGCTACCCTATACTTCTCCTCCACTGCTACCCTGTACTTCTCTTCTCCACTGCTACCTAATACTTCTCTCTCGCTCCACTGCTACCCTGTATCTTCGCTACTCCACTGCACCCTGTATTTCTCTCGCTCCACTGCTACCCTGTATTTCGCTCACTGTCCACTGCAACCTGTATTTCTCTCGCTCCACTGCTACCCTATACTTCTCTCACTCCACTGCTACCCTGTACTTCCTCTCATCCACTGCTACCCTGTACTTTTCTCACTCCACTGCTACCTGTACTTCTCTTGCTCCACTGCTACCCTATACTCTCTCGCTCCACTGCTACCCCTGTACCTTCTCTCTCTCCACTGCTACCCTATACTTCTCTCTCTCGCTCCACTGCTACCTATACTTCTCTCTCCACTGCTACCCTATAATTCTCTCCTCTACTGCTACCCTATACTTCTCTATCTCCACTGCTACCCCTGTACTTCTGTACGCTCCACTGCTACCCTGTACTCCTCTCACTCCACTGCTACCCTGTACTCCTCTCATTCCACTGCTACCCTGTACTTCTCTCGCTCCACTGCTACCCTGTACTACTCTCGCTCCATTGCTTACCCTATACTTCTCTCACTCCACTGCTACACTATACTTCTCTCTCTCCACTGCTACCCTGTACTTCTCTCGCTCCAACTGCTACCCTGTACTTCTCTCGCTCTACTGCTACCCTGTACTTCTCTCACTCCACTGCTACCCTGTACTTCTCTCTCTCCACTGCTTCCCTATACTTCTCTCACTCCACTGCTACCTGTACTTCTCTCTCTCCATTGCTACCCTATACTTCTCTCACTCCACTGCTTCCCTATACTTCTCTCTCTCCACTGCTCCCTGTACTTCTCTCGCTCCACTGCTACCCTGTACTTCTCTCGCTCCACTGCTACCCTATACTTCTCTCTCTCCACTGCTCCCTGTACTTCTCTCGCTCCACTGCTACCCTATACTTCTCTCGCTCCACTGCTACCCTATACTTCTCTCGCTCCACTGCTACCCTATATTTCTCTCGCTTCACTGCTACTATGTACTTCTCTCACTCCACTGCTACACTGTACTTCTCTCTCTCCACTGCTACCCTGTACTTCTCTCACTCCATTGCTACCCTGTACTTCTCTCGCTCCACTGCTACCCTATGCTTCTCTCGCTCCACTGCTACCCTATACTTCTCTCGCTCCACTGCTTCCCTGTACTTCTCTCGCTCCACTGAAACTCTGTACTTCTCTTGCTCCCACTGCTACCCTGTACTTCTCTCTCTCCAATGCTACCCTATACTTCTCTCACTCTACTGCTACCCTGTACTTCTCTTTCTCCACTGCTACCCTGTACTTCTCTCTCTACACTGCTACCCTGTACTTCTCTCTCTCCACTGCTACCCTGTACTTCTCTCACTCCACTGCTACCTTGTACTTCTCTCTCTCCACTGCTACCCTGTACTTCTCTCACTCCACTGCTACCCTGTACTTCTCTCACTCCACTGCTACCCTGTACTTCTCTCGCTCCACTGCTACCCTATACTTCTCTCGCTCCACTGCTACCCTATACTGTCCTCGCTCCACTGCTACCCTGTACTTCTCTCACTCCACTGCTACCCCATACTTCTCTCACTCCACTGCTACCCTGTAGTTCTCTCACTCCACTGCTACCCTGTACTTCTCTCACTCCACTGCTACCCTATACTTCTCTCACTCCACTGCTTCCCTGTACTTCTCTCGCTCCACTGCTACCCTGTACTTCTCTCACTCCACTGCTACCCTATACTTCTCTCTCTCCACTGCTACCCTGTACTTTTCTCGCTCCACTGCTACCCTGTACTTCTCTCACTCCACTGCTACCCTATACTCTCTCACTAGACTGCTACCCTGTACTTCTCTCGCTCCACTGCTACCCTATACTTGTCTCGCTCCACTGCTACCCTGTACTTCTCTCTCTCCACTCCTACCCTGTACTTTTCTCGCTCCACTGCTACCCTGTAATTCTCTCGCACCACTGCTACCCTGTACTTCTCTCACTCCACTGCTACCCTGTACTTTCCTCTCTCCACTGCTACCCTGTACTTCTCTCACTCCACTGCTACCCTATACTTCTCTCGCTCCACTGCTACCCTGTACTTCTCTTGCTCCACTGCTACGCTGTACTTCTCTCACTCCACTGCTACCCAGTACTTCTCTCGCTCCACTGCTACCCTGTACTTCTCTCGCTCCACTGCTACCCTGTACTTCTCTCACTCTACTGCTATCCTGTACTTCTCACTCCACTGCTACCCTGTACTTCTCTCGCTCCACTGCTACCCTGTACTTCTCTCGCTCCACTGCTACCGTGTATTTATCTCGCTCCACTGCTACCCTGTACTTCTCTCACTCCACTGCTTCCCTATACTTCTCTCACTCCACTGCTTCCCTATACTTCTCTCGCTCCACTGCTACCCTATACTTCTTTCTCTCCACTGCTACCCTGTACTTCTCTCGCTCCACTGCTACCCTGTACTTCTCTCGCTCCACTGCTACCCTGTACTTCTCTCACTCCACTGCTACCCTGTACCTCTCTCTCCACTGCTACCCTGTACTTCTCTCTCTCCACTGCTACCCTGTACTTCTCTTGCTCCACTGCTACCCTGTACTTCTCTCGCTGCACAGCTACCCTGTACTTCTCTCACTCCACTTCTACCCTATACTTTTCTCACTCCACTGCTACCCTGTACTTCTCTTGCTCCACTGCTACCCTGTACTTCTCTCACGCCACTGCTACCCTGTACTTCTCTCGCTCCACTGCTACCCTGTACGTCTCTCGCTCCACTGCTACCCTATACTTCTCTCACTCCACTGCTACCCTATACTTCTCTCTCTCCACTGCTACCCTATACTTCTCTCGCTCCACTTCTACCCTGTACTTCTCTCGCTCCACTGCTACCCTGTACTTCTCTCACTCCACTGCTACCCTATACTTCTCTCTCTCCACTGCTACCCTGTACTTCTCTCTCTCCACTGCTACCCTATACTGTACTCGCTCCACTGCTACCCTGTTATTCTCTCACTCCACTGCTACCCTGTACTTCTCTCGCTCCACTGCTTCCCTATACTTTCCTCTCTCCACTGCTACCATGTACTTCTCTCGCTCCACTGCTACCCTATACTTCTCTCGCTCCACTGCTACCCTGTACTTCTCTCTCTCCACTGCTACCCTGTACTTCTCTCTCTCCACTGCTACCATGTACTTCTCTCACTCCACTGCTACCCTGTACTTCTCTCGCTCCACTGCTACCCTATACTTCTCTCACTCCACTGCTACCCTGTACTTCTCTCGCTCCACTGCTACCCTATACTTCTCTCACTCCATTGCTACCCTATACTTCTTTCTCTCCACTGCTACCCTGTACTTCTCTCACTCCACTGCTACCCTGTACGTCTCTCACTCCACTGCTACCCTGTACTTCTCTCGCTCCACTGCTACCCTATACTTCTCTCACTCCATTGCTACCCTATACTTCTCTCACTCCACTGCTACCCTGTACTTCTCTCGCTCCACTGCTACCCTGTACTTCTCTCTCTCCACTGCTACCCTGTACGTCTCTTACTCCACTGCTACCCTGTACTTCTCTCTCTCCACTGCTACCCTATACTTCTCTCGCTCCACTGCTACCCTGTACTTCTCTCTCTCCACTGCTACCCTGTACTTCTCTCTCTCCACTGCTACCCTGTACTTCTCTCTCTCCACTGCTACCCTGTACTTCTCTCTCTCCACTGCTACCCTATACTTCTCTCTCTCCACTGCTACCCTGTACTTCTCTCACTCCACTAGTAACCTGTACTTCTCTCGCTCCACTGCTACCCTGTACTTCTCTTGCTCCACTGCTACCCTATAATTCTCTCGCTCCACTGCTACCCTGTACTTCTCTCTCTCCACTGCTACCCTATACTTCTCTCTGGCTCCACTGCTACCCTATACTTCTCTCGCTCCACTGCTACCCTGTACTTCTCTATCTCCACTGCTACACTATACTTCTCTCGCTCCACTGCTACCCTGTATTTCGCTCACTCCACTGCAACCTGTATTTCTCTCGCTCCACTGCTACCCTGTATTTCGCTCACTCCACTGCAACCTGTATTTCTCTCGCTCCACTGCTACCCTATACTTCTCTCACTCCACTGCTACCCTGTACTCCTCTCATTCCACTGCTACCCTGTACTTTTCTCACTCCACTGCTACCCTGTACTTCTCTTGCTCCACTGCTACCCTATACTTCTCTCGCTCCACTGCTACCCTGTATTTCTCTCGCTCCACTGCTACCCTATACTTCTCTCACTCCACTGCTACCCTGTACTCCTCTCATTCCACTGCTACCCTGTACTTTTCTCACTCCACTGCTACCCTGTACTTCTCTTGCTCCACTGCTACCCTATACTTCTCTCGCTCCACTGCTACCCTGTACTTCTCTCTCTCCACTGCTACCCTATACTTCTCTCTCTCGCTCCACTGCTACCTATACTTCTCTCTCCACTGCTACCCTATAATTCTCTCGCTCTACTGCTACCCTATACTTCTCTATCTCCACTGCTACCCTGTACTTCTGTACGCTCCACTGCTACCCTGTACTCCTCTCACTCCACTGCTACCCTGTACTCCTCTCATTCCACTGCTACCCTGTACTTCTCTCGCTCCACTGCTACCCTGTACTACTCTCGCTCCATTGCTACCCTATACTTCTCTCACTCCACTGCTACACTATACTTCTCTCTCTCCACTGCTACCCTGTACTTCTCTCGCTCCACTGCTACCCTGTACTTCTCTCGCTCTACTGCTACCCTGTACTTCTCTCACTCCACTGCTACCCTGTACTTCTCTCTCTCCACTGCTACCCTATACTTCTCTCACTCCACTGCTACCCTGTACTTCTCTCTCTCCATTGCTACCCTATACTTCTCTCACTCCACTGCTCCCTATACTTCTCTCTCTCCACTGCTCCCTGTACTTCTCTCGCTCCACTGCTACCCTGTACTTCTCTCGCTCCACTGCTACCCTATACTTCTCTCTCTCCACTGCTACCCTGTACTTCTCTCGCTCCACTGCTACCTATACTTCTCTCGCTCCACTGCTACCCTATACTTCTCTCGCTCCACTGCTACCCTATATTTCTCTCGCTTCACTGCTACTATGTACTTCTCTCACTCCACTGCTACACTGTACTTCTCTCTCTCCACTGCTACCCTGTACTTCTCTCACTCCACTGCTACCCTGTACTTCTCTCGCTCCACTGCTACCCTATGCTTCTCTCGCTCCACTGCTACCCTATACTTCTCTCGCTCCACTGCTACCCTGTACTTCTCTCGCTCCACTGAAACTCTGTACTTCTCTTGCTCCACTGCTACCCTGTACTTCTCTCTCTCCAATGTTACCCTATACTTCTCTCACTCTACTGCTACCCTGTACTTCTCTTTCTCCACTGCTACCCTGTACTTCTCTCTCTACACTGCTACCCTGTACTTCTCTCTCTCCACTGCTACCCTGTACTTCTCTCACTCCACTGCTACCTGTACTTCTCTCTCTCCACTGCTACCCTGTACTTCTCTCACTCCACTGCTACCCTGTACTTCTCACTCCACTGCTACCCTGTACTTCTCTCGCTCCACTGCTACCCTATACTTCTCTCACTCCCTATACTTCTCTCTCCACTGCTACCCTTTACTTCTATCGCTCCACTGCTACCTGTACTTCTCTCGCTCCACTGCTACCTATACTTCTCTCACTCCACTGCTACCCTATACTTCTCTCTCCACTGCTACCCTATACTTCTCTCTCTCCACTGCTACCCTGTACATCTCTCTCCACTGCTACCCTGTACATCTCTCGCTCCACTGCTACCCTGTACTTTTCTCACTCCACTGCTATCCTGTACTTCTTTCTATCCACTGCTACCCTGTACTTCTCTCTCTCCACTGCTACCCTGTACTTCTCTCACTCCACTGCTACCCTGTACTTTTCTCGCTCCACAGCTATCCTGTACTTCTCTCTCTCCACTGCTACCCTGTACTTCTCTTGCTCCACTGCTACCCTGTACTTTTCTCTCTCCACTGCTACCCTGTACTTCTCTCGCTCCACTGCTACCCTGAACTTCTCTCGCTCCACAGCTACCCTGTACTTCTCTCTCTCCACTGCTACCCTGTACTTCTCTCGCTCCACTGCTACCCTGTACTTCTCTGCTCCACTGCTACCCTATACTTCTCTCGCTCCATTGCTACCCTATACTTCTCTCGCTCCACTGCTACCCTATACTTATCTCGCTCCACTGCTACCCTATACTTATCTCGCTCCACTGCTACCCTGTACTTATCTCGCTCCACTGCTACCCTGTACTTCTCTTGCTCCACTGCTACCCTGTACTTATCTCGCTCCATTGCTACCCTATACTTATCTCGCTCCACTGCTACCCTGTACTTCTCTCTCTCCACTGCTACCCTGTACTTCTCTCTCTCCACTGCTACCCTGTACTTCTCTCGCTCCACTGCTACCCTGTACTTCTCTTGCTCCACTGCTACCCTGTACTTCTCTCCGCTCCACTGCTACCCTGTACTTCTCTCACTCCACTGCTACCCTGTACTTCTCTCGCTCCACTGCTACAGTGTACTTCTCTCGCTCCGCTGCTACCCTGTACTTCTCTTGCTCCACTGCTACCCTGTACCTCTCTCGCTCCACTGCTACCCTGTACCTCTCTCGCTCCACTGCTACCCTGTACTTCTCTTGCTCCACTGCTACCCTGTACTTCTCTCACTCCACTGTTTCCCTGTACTTCTCTCGCTCCACTGCTACCCGGTACTTCTCTCACTCCACTGCTACCCTGTACTTCTCTCTCTCCACTGCTACCCTGTACTTCTCTCGCTCCACTGCTACCCTGTACTTCTCTCGCTCCACTGCTACCCTGTACTTCTTTCTCTCCACTGCTACTCTGTACTTCTATCGCTCCACTGCTACCCTGTACTTCTCTCGCTCCACTGCTACCCTGTACTTCTCTCGCTCCACTGCTACCCTGTACGCTACCCTGTACTTCTCTCACTCCACTGCTACTCTGTACTTCTCTCACTCCACTGCTACCCTATAATTCTCTCACTCCACTGCTACCCTGTACTTCTCTCACTCCACTGCTACCCTTACTTCTCTCGCTCCACTGCTACCCTGTACTTCTCTCTCTCCACTGCTACCCTGTACTTCTCTCACTCCACTGCTACCCTGTACTTCTCTCCACTGCTACCCTGTACTTCTCTCCACTGCTACCCTGTACTTCTCTCACTCCACTGCTACTCTATACTTCTCTCACTCCACTGCTACCCTATACTTCTCTCTCTCCACTGCTACCCTATACTTCTCTCTCTCCACTGCTACCCTGTACATCTCTGGCTCCACTGCTACCCTGTACATCTCTCGCTCCACTGCTACCCTGTACTTTTCTCACTCCACTGCTATCCTGTACTTTCTCCACTGCTACCCTGTACTTCTCTCTCTCCACTGCTACCCTGTACTTCTCTCACTCCACTGCTACCCTGTACTTTTCTCGCTCCACAGCTATCCTGTACTTCTCTCTCTCCACTGCTACCCTGTACTTCTCTTGCTCCACTGCTACCCTGTACTTTTCTCTCTCCACTGCTACCCTGTACTTCTCTCGCTCCACTGCTACCCTGAACTTCTCTCGCTCCACAGCTACCCTGTACTTCTCTCTCTCCACTGCTACCCTGTACTTCTCTCGCTCCACTGCTACCCTATACTTCTCTCGCTCCATTGCTACCCTATACTTCTCTCGCTCCACTGCTACCCTATACTTATTTCGCTCCACTGCTACCCTATACTTATCTCGCTCCACTGCTACCCTGTACTTCTCTCGCTCCACTGCTACCCTGTACTTCTCTTGCTCCACTGCTACCCTGTACTTCTCTCGCTCCATTGCTACCCTATACTTATCTCGCTCCACTGCTACCCTATACTTATCTCGCTCCATTGCTACCCTATACTTATCTCGCTCCACTGCTACCCTGTACTTCTCTCTCTCCACTGCTACCCTGTACTTCTCTCTCTCCACTGCTACCCTGTACTTCTCTCGCTCCACTGCTACCCTGTACTTCTCTTGCTCCACTGCTGCCCTGTACTTCTCTCGCTCCACTGCTACCCTGTACTTCTCTCACTCCACTGCTACCCTGTACTTCTCTCGCTCCGCTGCTACCCTGTACTTCTCTTGCTCTACTGCTACCCTGTACTCTCTCGCTCCACTGCTACCCTGTACTCTCTCGCTCCACTGCTACCCTGTACTTCTCTGCTCCACTGCTACCCTGTACTTCTCTCACTCCACTGTTTCCCTGTACTTCTCTCGCTCCACTGCTACCCGTACTTTTCTCACTCCACTGCTACCCTGTACTTCTCTCTCTCCACTGCTACCCTGTACTTCTCTCTCTCCACTGCTACCCTATACTTCTCTCTCTCCACTGCTACCCTGTACATCTCTGGCTCCACTGCTACCCTGTACATCTCTCGCTCCACTGCTACCCTGTACTTTTCTCACTCCACTGCTATCCTGTACTTCTTTCTCCACTGCTACCCTGTACTTCTCTCTCTCCACTGCTACCCTGTACTTCTCTCACTCCACTGCTACCCTGTACTTTTCTCGCTCCACAGCTATCCTGTACTTCTCTCTCTCCACTGCTACCCTGTACTTCTCTTGCTCCACTGCTACCCTGTACTTTCTCTCTCCACTGCTACCCTGTACTTCTCTCGCTCCACTGCTACCCTGAACTTTTCTCGCTCCACAGCTACCCTGTACTTCTCTCTCTCCACTGCTACCCTGTACTTCTCTCGCTCCACTGCTACCCTATACTTCTCTCACTCCATTGCTACCCTATACTTCTCTTGCTCCACTGCTACCCTATACTTCTCTCGCTCCATTGCTACCCTATACTTCTCTCGCTCCACTGCTACCCTATACTTATTTCGCTCCACTGCTACCCTATACTTATCTCGCTCCACTGCTACCCTGTACTTCTCTCGCTCCACTGCTACCCTGTACTTCTCTGCTCCACTGCTACCCTGTACTTCTCTCGCTCCATTGCTACTCTATACTTATCTCGCTCCACTGCTACCCTATACTTATCTCGCTCCATGCTACCCTATACTTATCTCGCTCCACTGCTACCCTGTACTTCTCTCTCTCCACTGCTACCCTGTACTTCTCTCTCTCCACTGCTACCCTGTACTTCTCTCGCTCCACTGCTACCCTGTACTTCTCTTGCTCCACTGCTGCCCTGTACTTCTCTCGCTCCACTGCTACCCTGTACTTCTCTCACTCCACTGCTACCCTGTACTTCTCTCGCTCCACTGCTACAGTGTACTTCTCTCGCTCCGCTGCTACCCTGTACTTCTCTTGCTCTACTGCTACCCTGTACTCTCTCGCTCCACTGCTACCCTGTACTCTCTCGCTCCACTGCTACCCTGTACTTCTCTTGCTCCACTGCTACCCTGTACTTCTCTCACTCCACTGTTTCCCTGTACTTCTCTCGCTCCACTGCTACCCGTACTTCTCTCACTCCACTGCTACCCTGTACTTCTCTCTCTCCACTGCTACCCTGTACTTCTCTCGCTCCACTGCTACCCTGTACTTCTCTCGCTCCACTGCTACCCTGTACTTCTCTCTCCACTGCTACTCTGTACTTCTATCGCTCCACTGCTACCCTGTACTTCTCTCGCTCCACTGCTACCCTGTACTTCTCTCGCTCCACTGCTACCCTGTACTTCTCTCTCTCCACTGCTACCCTGTACTTCTCTCTCCACTGCTACCCTGTACTTCGCTCGCTCCACTGCTACCCTATACTTCTCTCTCTCCACTGCTACCCTATACTTCTCTCTCTCCACTGCAACCCTATACTTCTCTCTCCACTGGTACCCTGTACATCTCTCGCTCCACTGCTACCCGATACTTCTCTCGCTCCACTGCTACCCTATACTTCTCTAACTCCACTGCTACCCTGTACTTCTCTCGCTCCACTGCTACCCGATACTTCTCTCGCTCCACTGCTACCCTATACTTCTCTCGCTCCACTGCTACCCTGCACTTCTCTCGCTCCAGTGCTACCCTGTACTTCTCTCGCTCCACTGCTACCCTGTACTTCTCTCACTCTACTGCTACCCTATACTTCTCTCACTCACTGCTACCCTGTACTTCTCTCTCTCCACTGCTACCCTGTACTTCTCTCTCTACACTGCAACCCTGTACTTCTCTCACTCCACTGCTACCTGTACTTCTCTCACTCCACTGCTACCTGTACTTCTCTCGCTCCACTGCTACCCTATACTTCCTCGCTCCACTGCTACCCTGTACTTCTCTCTCTCCACTGCTACTGTACATCTCTCACTCCACTGCTACCCTGTACTTCTCTCTCTCCACTGCTACCCTGTACTTCTCTCACTCCACTGCTACCCTGTACTTCTTCTCTCCACTGTTACCCTGTACTTCTCTCACTCCACTGCAACCCTGACTTCTCTCACTCCACTGTTACCCTGTACTTCTCTCACTCCACTGCTACCCTATACTTCTCTCACTCCACTGCTACCTGTACTTCTCTCACTCCACTGCTACCCTGTACTTCTCTCGCTCCACTGCTACCCTGTACTTCTCTCGCTCCACTGCTACCCTGTACTTCTCTCACTCCACTGCTACCCTGTACTTCTCTCGCTCCACTGCTACCCTGTACTTCTCTCTCCACTGCTACCCTGTACTTCTCTCTCCACTGCACCCTGTACTTCTCTCGCTCCACTGCTACCCTGTACTTCTCTCACTCCACTGCTACCCTTACTTCTCTCACTCCACTGCTACCCTATACTTCTCTCACTCCACTGCTACCCTATACTTCTCTCACTCCACTGCTACCCTATACTTCTCTCTCTCCACTGCTACCCTGTACTTCTCTCACTCCACTGCTACCTGTACTTCTCTCACTCCACTGCTACCCTGTACTTCTCTCACTCCACTGCTACCCTGTACTTCTCTCGCTCCACTGCTACCCTATACTTCCTCGCTCCACTGCTACCCTGTACTTCTCTCTCTCCACTGCTACCCTGTACTTCTCTCACTCCACTGCTACCCTGTACTTCTCTCTCCACTGCTACCCTGTACTTCTCTCTCCACTGTTACCCTGTACTTCTCTCACTCCACTGCTACCTGTACTTCTCTCACTCCACTGCTACCCTGTACTTCTCTCGCTCCACTGCTACCCTGTACTTCTCTCGCTCCACTGCTACCCTGTACTTCTCTACTCCACTGCTACCCTGTACTTCTCTCGCTCCACTGCTACCCTGTACTTCTCTCACTCCACTGCTACCCTGTACTTCTCTCACTCCACTGCTACCCTGTACTTCTTCGCTCCACTGCTACCCTGTACTTCTCTCACTCCATGCTACCCTATACTTCTCTCTCCACTGCTACCCTATACTTCTCTCACTCCACTGCTACCCTATACTTCTCTCACTCACTGCTACCCTATACTTCTCTCTCTCCACTGCTACCCTGTACATCTCTCGCTCCACTGCTACCCTGTACATCTCTCGCTCCACAGCTACCCTGTACTTCTCTCTCCACTGCTACCCTGTACTTCTCTTGCTCCACTGCTACCCTGTACTTCTCTCTCCACTGCTACCCTGTACTTCTCTCGCTCCACTGCTACCCTGAACTTCTCTCGCTCCACAGCTACCCTGTACTTCTCTCTCTCCACTGCTACCCTGTATTCTCTCGCTCCACTGCTACCCTGTACTTCTCTTGCTCCACTGCTACCCTGTACTTCTCTCTCTCCACTGCTACCCTGTACTNCTCTCTCTCCACTGCTACCCTGTACTTTCTCTCTCCACTGCTACCCTGTACTTCTCTCGCTCCACTGCTACCCTGTACTTCTTCGCTCCACTGCTACCCTGTACTTCTCTCTCCACTGCTACCCTGTACTTCTCTCTCTCCACTGCTACCCTGTACTTCTCTCACTCCACTGCTACCCTGTACTTCTCTCGCTCCACTGCTACCCTGTACTTCTCTCACTCCACTGCTACCCTGTACTTCTCTCGCTCCACTGCTACCCTGTACTTCTCTCGCTCCACTGCTACCCTGTACTCTCTCGCTCCACTGCAACCCTGTACTCTTTGCTCCACTGCTACCCTGTACTTCTCTCTCCACTGCTACCCTATACTTCTCTCACTCACTGCTACCCTGTACTTCTCTCTCTCCACTGCTACCCTGTACTTCTCTCACTCCACTGCTACCCTATACTTCTTCACTCCACTGCTACCCTATACTCTCTCTCCACTGCTACCCTGTACTTCTCTCACTCCACTGCTACCCTGTACTTCTCTCACTCCACTGCTACCCTGTACTTCTTCTCCACTGCTCCCTGTACTTCTCTCTCCGCTGCTACCCTGTACTCTCTCTCCACTGCTACCCTGTACTTCTCTCGCTCCACTGCTACCCTGTACTTCTCTCGCTCCACTGCTACCCTGTACTTCTTCACTCCACTGCTACCCTGTACTTCTCTCACTCCACTGCTACCCTGTACTTCTCTCGCTCCACTGCTACTGTACTTCTCTCACTCCACTGCTACCCTGTACTTCTCTACTCCACTGCTACCCTGTACTNCTCTCACTCCACTGCTACCTTTACTCTCTCACTCCACTGCTACCCTATATTTCTCTCTCCACTGCTACCCTGTACTTCTCTCTCCACTGCTACCCTGTACTCTCGCTCCACTGCTACCCTGTACTTCTCTCACACCACTGCTACCCTGTACTTCTCTCGCTCCACTGCTACCCTGTACTTCTTCCTCCACTGCTACCCTGTACTTCTCTCGCTCCACTGCTACCCTGTACTTCTCTCTCTCACTGCTACCTGTACTTCTCTCGCTCCACTGCTACCCTGTACTTCTCTCACTCCACTGCTACCTGTACTTCTCTCGCTCCACTGCTACCCTGTACTTCTCTCTCTCCACTGCTACCCTGTACTTCTCTCGCTCCACTGCTACCCTGTACTTCTCTCGCTCCACTGCGACCCTATACTTCTCTCGCTCCACTGCTACCCTGTACTTTCTCGCTCACTGCTACTGTACTTTCTCATTCCACTGCTACCTGTACTTCTCTCTCTCCACTGCTACCCTGTACTTCTCTCGCTCCATTGCTACCCTGTACTTGTCTAACTCCACTGCTACCCTGTACTTCTCTCTCTCCACTGCTACATGTACTCTCACTCCACTGCTACCCTGTACTCTCACTCCACTGCTACCATGTACTTCTCTCACCCACTGCTACCCTATACTTCTCTCTCTCCACTGCTACCCTGTACTTCTCTTACTCCACTGCTACCCTGTACTTCTGTCACACCACTGCTACCCTGTACTTCACTTGCTCCACTGCTACCCTGTACCTCTCTCACTCCACTGCTACCCTGTACTTCTCTCGCTCCACTGCTACCCTGTACGTCACTTGCTCCACTGCTACCCTGTACTTCTCTCGCTCCACTGCTACCTATACTGTCCTCGCTCCACTGCTTCAGGTCCGACCATCTTCATCCACTCCCAGGCACGAACTCCCCTCAGCTCCCAACACCCCTGTATTCATGCCCGACCCAATTAATTCCCAATTAATTAGTTGGCGACCCTCGCCCCCTCGCCCCTAGCCCCTCCGCCACCTGTCTCTTTTCCAGACTCCGCGGCGCCAGTCAATGACAACAACAACCACCAGTCAATCACGGTCCCGTGTCCTTAATTGCACCCAACCCGTCTCTGGCCTACCCCTTCGAGCACTGGCAACAACGCTCGTCCTCATATGCCCCCACTGTACTCTACGCGCACGTGCTCAAAATCTCCCGTGCGTGGTGCGTGTTTAAACCACTACAGAACTATTAACTGACGTCGAAGGCACGATGGGAGGCCAACTCAATGGTCATGCTCCACTCGTGCCCTCATTTTGTGACCAACAAGCCTAAAAGTACACCGCCAATTCACTGCAAAGAGCCCAGCGTGTGAACGTGTGTAGTGTCCACGATTCGGAGGCACCTTCTTATTCACCACGACTTCCACGGCCGTCGTCCACACCACACTCCCCAGGGTAGCTCAGCCTCACCCGTACACAGCCCTGGCCGTCTAACACCGACGGCGCCGACTCCGAGACGGCGCCTGCTCTCCTTGTAGCGCTACATCCAGCGGAGACGTGTGGCGATGACGGAGACGAGACGACAGCGACGACGAGACGGGTCCACTCCAGCAACCGGCAGCCTCAAGCTCCCCACTCTCGGTTCCTTTTACGCTACTGGGCACGGCCCTGACCCTGCCCTGACCCCGTCCTGACCCTGCTTTGACCCCGCCCTGACCCCGCCCTGACCCACCCTGACCCTGCCCTGGTCCCACCCTGACCCTGCCCTGACCCTGCCCTGACCCCGCCCTGACCACGCCCGGACCCCGCCCTGACCCTGCCCTGACCCGCCCTGACCCTGCCCTGACCCCGCCCTGACTCTGCCCTGACCCCGCCCTGACCCCACCCTGACCCGCCCTGACCCCGCCCTGGCCCCGCCTCCCTTCTCGAACCCCGCTAGCAGGTTCCAGGCGCCTCCAAATGGGGTCCCCGTTACCCTTGCCCAGTTCCTCCGCCCTGCCAACTCACAGCCGTGCTGCTCACGCCCTCACCGGCGTGTGCGCTCTCTGTCTACCGCAGTTGCCGCTGCTGTCCACCAGGCGGCGCTATCACACGACATTTCTACAGGGTGGTGAAAAAGAAAATCAACACTTCTGATAATTTGCAACAACGACACGAGAAATGTGCCTCCGGGCTGCGGAGACGACCTGCAGAAGATCCCAGACGCGCGTCGACAATGATGGTGAACAAGTGGAGACTCTGTGACTTGTTGAAGCTGTTAACATTAAATTTGTTATCATATTCTTGGTTCTTTCAGGAAAAATCACGTAGAAGGGAGGTAATAAAATAATAAAAATAAAACATAATAAAACAATTCTCACGACGTTTCGGCCACAACGCAATTAGCTGTCCTCAGGTGAATACCAGGTCTGTCGAGGCGACAGCGTCTGAATGAAACAGCACACGAGCTTGGAGCATGTATATAAGCTGGGTTGGAAGGGGGGGGAAAGGGGCGCCTTGACAAATGAATATGCATATCAAGATGAATTTTGCATATTTATGGGAAATGCAAGTATGTGATTAGTACTACTTATGCCCATGCATTATGCAGGATTAGCAGCATCAAAGGGAGGGGGATATGGGAAATGCAGGTATGTGGAGCAGGTGAGGTGAGTGGGTGGGGCAGGTGAGGTGAGTGGGGTACAGGTGAAGTTAGTGGGGAGCAGGTGAGGTGAGTGGGTACAGGTGAGGTGAGTGGGGTACAGGTGAGGTTAGTGGGTGGGGCAGGTGATGTGAGTGGGTGGAGCAGGTGAGGTGAGTGGGGTACAGGTGAGGTGAGTGGGGTACAGGTGAGGTGAGTGGGGTACAGGTGAGGTGAGTGGGGGCAGGTGAGGTGAGTGGGGTACAGGTGAAGTTAGTGGGGAGCAGGTGAGGTGAGTGGGTACAGGTGAGGTGAGTGGGTACAGGTGAGGTGAGTGGGTGGAGCAGGTGAGGTGAGTGGGTGGAGCAGGTGAGGTGAGTGGGTACAGGTGAGGTGATGGGGAACAGGTGAGGTGAGTGGGGTACAGGTGAGGTGAGTGGGTGGGGCAGGTGAGGTGAGTGGGTGGGGCAGGTGAGGTGAGTGGGTGGGACAGGTGAGGTGAGTGGGTGGAGCAGGTGAGGTGAGTGGGGTACAGGTGAGGTGAGTGGGTACAGGTGAGGTGAGTGGGTGGAGCAGGTGAGGTGAGTGGGTGGAGCAGGTAAGGTGAGTGGTGGGGCAGGTGAGGTGAGTGGGTACAGGTGAGGTGAGTGGGTGCACAGGTGAGGTGAGTGGGTGGGCAGGTGAGGTGAGTGGGTGGAGCAGGTGAGGTGAGTGGGGTACAGGTGAGGTGAGTGGGTGGAGCAGGTGAGGTGAGTGGGTACAGGTGAGGTGAGTGGGTGGAGCAGATGAGGTGAGTGGGTGGAGCAGGTGAGGTGAGTGGGGTACAGGTGAGGTGAGTCAGTGGAGCAGGTGAGGTGAGTGGGTGGAGCAGGTGAGGTGAGTGGGTGGGCAGGTGAGGTGAGTGGGGTACAGATGAGGTGAGTGGGTGGAGCAGGTGAGGTGAGTGGGTACAGGTGAGGTGAGTGGGGTACAGGTGAGGTGAGTGGGTGGAGCAGGTGAGGTGAGTGGGTACAGGTGAGGTGAGTGGGGTACAGGTGAGGTGAGTGGGGAGCAGGTGAGGTGAGTGGGTGGAGCAGGTGAGGTGAGTGGGTGGGCAGGTGACGTGAGTGGGGAACAGGTGAGGTGATTGGGTGGAGCAGGTGAGGTGAGTGGGGCAGGTGAGGTGAGTGGGGAACAGGTGAGGTGAGTGGGGTACAGATGAGGTGAGTGGGTGGGCAGGTGAGGTGAGTTGGAACAGGTGAGGTGAGTGGGGTACAGGTGAGGTGAGTGGGTGAGCACATGAGGTGAGTGGGGTACAGGTGAGGTGAGTGGGTGTACAGGTGAGGTGAGTGGGTGGGCAGGTGAGGTGATTGGGTGGAACAGGTGAGGTGAGTGGGGAACAGGTGAGGTGAGTGGGTGGAGCAGGTGAGTGAGTGGTGTACAGGTGAGGTGAATGGTGTACAGGTGAGGTGAGTGGGTGGGGCAGGTGAGGTGAGTGGGGAACAGGTGAGGTGAGTGGTGTACAGGTGAGGTGAGTGGGTGGAGAACGGGAGGTGAGTGGTGTACAGGTGAGGTGAGTGGGTGGGCAGGTGAGGTGAGTGGGTGGGGCAGGTGAGGTGAGGTGAATGGGTGGAGCAGGTGAGGTGATTGGGAACAGGTGAGGTGAGTGGGTGGGGCAGGTGAGGTGAGTGGGTGGGCTGGTGAGTGAGTGGGTGGGCAGGTGAGGTGAGTGGGTGGAGTAGGTGAGGTGAGTGGGTGTACAGGTGAGGTTAGTGGGTGGAGCAGGTGAGGTGAGTGGGTGGGCAGCTGAGTGAGTGGGGTACAGGTGAGGTGAGTGGGGGCAGGTGAGGTGAGTGGGTGGAGCAGGTGAGGTGAGTGGGGTACAGGTGAGGTGAGTGGATGGGCAGGTGAGGTGAGTGGGTGGAGCAGGTGAGGTGTGGGGTACAGGTGAGGTGAGTGGGTGGGCAGGTGAGGTGAGTGGGGTACAGGTGAGGTACTGGGTAAGCAGGTGAGGTGAGTGGGGACAGGTGAGGTGAGTGGGGAACAGGTGAGTGAGTGGGTGGGGCAGGTGAGGTGAGTGGGAACAGGTGAGGTGAGTGGAGTACAGGTGAGGTGAGTGGGTGGGCATGTGAGGTGAGTGGGGCAGGTGAGTGAGTGGGTACAGGTGAGGTTCGTGGTTGGAGCAGGTCAGGTTAGTGGAGTACAGGTGAGTGAGTGGGTACAAGTGAGGTGAGTGGGGTACAGGTGAGGTGAGTGGAACAGGTGAGGTGAGTGGGGTACAGGTGAGGTTCGTGGTTGGAGCAGGTCAGGTTAGTGGAGTACAGGTGAGGTGAGTTGGGTACAGGTGAGGTGAGTGGGGAACAGGTGAGGTGAGTGGGGTACAGGTGAGGTGAGTGGTGGAGCAGGTGAGGTAGTGGGTGGGCTGGTGAGGTGAGTGGGGTACAGGTGAGGTGAGTGGGGTACAGGTGAGGTGAGTGGGTGGAGCAGGTGAGGTGAGTGGGTGGAGCAAGTAAGGTGAGTGGGTGGAGCAGGTGAGTGAGTGGGTGGGCAGGTGAGGTGAGTGGTGGAGCAGGGGGTTGAGTGGGTACAAGTGAGGTCAGTGGGTGGTACAGGTGTGGTAGTCAAGGTTGACACAGGTGCCACAACCTAGGGAGGGTACGTACCGGTCTGGACTGGTCCGGACCGGTCGGGCAAAGAGGCGGTTGGAACCGCTCTGAGTGGAGGGGCCTGGCGAGAGCTGGGGCCCCGAGACACCACCCCGCCCTCAGAGAAGGATATATAAGACGGCTCCCGGAGAGCGGGAGTCAGTCCATCTCATCTCAACCTGAAGCAAGGAGCCGCCGGAGACCCTGGACCCCAAGCCCGAGGATGCCGCCGAGCCGGGACTGAGTGGGCTGCGGGTGGGGTGTTAAGCTTCCCTAGGCTAAGGAGCCGTAGGGTAGAGAAGGAGAGTAGTCAGAGTAGCCCGGAGGCTGTACCTCCCTAGGTTGTGTGGATTGGGCTATCCCCAGTGCGTCAGAAAGTCTAGTCGTTATTGAATAAAAAGCGTGTGGCCTCTAAAGAAGTCTCGTCTCCTTCAAGATACTACAACTGGTGTCAGAAGCGGCCAAAGAACCTCGCCGACATGGAAACCAGACAAAAGGCGCTCACCAGGGGCCAGGACAAGGAGGTCGAGGGCGACGTTGAGCCGGAGGCAGGAGCGCCATTTCCGGGGACGGGTCCGCGGCGGGGGCTCGGGTTCTCCGGGCCCCTCCGGGAGTCCTCCATCGTCGGATGGGCGATCCAATCGGGCCACGTTCGGCTGGCCGCACTCCTCCATGCCGCTCTCTCCATCCTCGACAAACTCATGCTGGGGGAGCGGGAGCGGCGAGTGGAGGACCAGGCCGGAGGATGGGAGCCGTTCCCGCCGAAAAACGCGGGATTCCCGCGCAAAATCTTGACGTCACCTCCGGGGGGGGGACGTCACTTCCGCCGGGGATCGCCGCTTCCGGGGAAAATGACGTCAACCGGCCAGGAAGTCACGGGGCCCAGGAGGCGCGCGTCACTTCCGGCATCGGAGGCCTTCCACCAGGAGCAGCTGCGTCTTCAGAGAGGCGACCGCCGCTTCGGGCGGACATTTTGTCACCGGACGACGCTACGAATGTTACACTCGGGACGCTGCTGGCTTCAGGGGGAGACTACATCCCGGCACTGCAGCAACGCTTACCATCTCTGCAAGTTTTCGCGGCGAAGGGGGGGACTGGGCTGCTTTTTCACGACGTTTCGTGGCCAACGCCGAGACTGCGGGGTGGACTGCAGACATCGCTCTCCGAGCCTTGCCTTCCGCCTTGGACGACGTAGCTCTGGCAACGTTCCTCCTTATTCCACGGAAGGCTCGCTCCACCTTGCAGGAGGCCCTCGATCGGATGGCCTTGGTGTACGGGCCTCCATCAGAAACAAGACATCGTTTCGCAAGTCGGAGGAGGAAGGCGGACGAGACACCCCTCGCCTACCACAGCGCGCTGATGGCGTTGGCTCAAGCGGCCTACCCTCGGATGGACGATGTGGGCCTTGACTCCATTGTACTCGAGAAGTTGCTGCTGCTGGCTCAAGAGCTGCGGATCGCCGTCCACGTTAAAGACGAAGCAAATCTTTCCTCGCTGGGCGCTGCCCATTATCTGCACACGGAGTTGCTCCTCCAGCGGGATGGGCAGGTAGCGGCGTGTGCCACACGGGTCGCTGCGCGGGAAGACAAGGTCCTGGATAACCAGGCCTTCGCATCGCAGCGGCCGCCAGCTGGAGGGGGCCGACCGGCCTCGCCAAGGTGAACCCCGGCGGAGGCACGGATCCCCGCGGGCGTGGGCCGAGTCACGTGTTACAACTGCGGCCAGCAGGGTCACCTGGCATCGGGCTGCCCAGCACCCCGACGCCGTGCTCCAGGTCGGCCGCCATCGTCCGCCCGCCGCCTGCCGCTCCACAAGAACCCCAGGCATGTCGCGACACCTCACGCACACGGTCCCTGCCGCATCTCATACACCGCGGGTCCACGCACCACTCAGTCGCGTTGCGTCAAGCGGTCAGAGCCGGGAGGCGGGTGACGTTCGGGGGCCACTCCGAACGGTTCAGTGGTTGGAGTTGGCCTCAGGGTCGTTGCCGCGGCTACGGGCTCGTCGGTCATTATCGGGGCCATTGAGGGTGTTGAATTTCGATTGTTGGTCGATACGGGTGCTTCGGCTACTATATTTCGGACCTCATATACAACGTGCTGCCCAAGAGGTGTCAGGCGCTCGCACCGGTTTCCGTCCCTTGCTTTGCGGCGAATGGGGGTTCCTTGGGGATTATTGGCAAATAACCGCACAAATTTCCATTGGCGACATTAAATTAACGGGTCCCATTTTGGTCTCTGAAGCCCTTGCCGTTCCTGTTTGCTGGGTACGGACTTCTTGGGAAGAATGCCCATCAAAATTTTAATCAACAAAGGCTGCATTGAGCTCCATTCGGGTCGCCGGATGGCGTTCCTGCCCTCACCCACCCGGCTACGCACGGCTTGCGCGACTATTCCGGCTATGGCGTCCCAAACCGTACGAATTCCGCCGGTGCGCAAATGCTAATTCCGCTTGGTTACGGAAACCACTGGGCAGACACTACGTCGGGTGTTTTACTGGCTCCCTCCAATACGGCCGTACGAGGGTTGGAGCTGCTGGGGGCACAAATGCTTGTGCCTACGGAGGGGCAGCCCTTCATTCAGGTGTTGAATGCAGGGTTGCGGACGAAGGTCGTGCACCAAGGGGCTGTAATTGCACATGCATCATTGCCGCTCCACACTGACTCCGTCGCGGCTCATGTCAATGATGCGCCGGGGTCCAGGACGCAGTCGGGTGTCGATGAGGGTTGATAGATTCTCTCTGTTCAGGGGCTGAAAATCTTTCCGAGTCCCAGTGATTGAAACTGCGCATGTTACTCCGTGAATTCCCGATGTTTTTAGCAAGCACAAATTTGATGTTGGGTGCACTAATCTTTTGAAACACCACATTGATACGGGGATTTCGCTCCCATTCGGCAAAATCCGTTTCGATTGAGTCCGGCAGAGAAAGAACATGTCCGGTTGGCGGTGAACGACATGCTTGCCGCGGACATTGTAGCTCCCTCCAACAGCCCATGGGGTGCGCCGATTGTGCTCGTTAGAAAGCATGATGGCAGTTTGAGATTTTGTGTGGATTTTCGAAAACTCAACAAGGTTTCGCTGGCGGACGCGTATCCGCTTCCTCGCATGGACGAGTCACTCGATGCCTTGGCAGGTGCGCGGTACTTTTCCACCTTGGACCTTTTATCTGGATTTTGGCAACTGCCTTGGATGAGGCATCCAAACCTAAGACCGCGTTCCGTACGCCACAAAGCCTTTATCAATTTAATCGGTTACCAATGGGATTGCACTCAGCTCCAGCGACGTTCCAGAGGTTGATGGAGCTGGTCCTCGCTGGCCTGCAGTGGGAATTCTGTCTCATCTATTTGGACGACGTAATTATTTTCAGCCGCACGTTTGATGAACATCTGGACAGACTGAAGGCTGTGTTTCTTAGGGTGCGGTCCGCTAACCTTAAATTCAAATCCAGAAGTGTTTCCTGTTGCGGGAATCGGTGCGGTACCTCGGGCACGTTGTCAGTTCTACAGGTATAGCCACCGACCCCGCTAAAACTGTTGTGTGAGGACGTGGGCCACGCCCACGTCTGTAGGGGAAGTCCGCAGCTTTTTAGGCTTCGCGTCCTAATACCGGCGGTTTGTCGAGGGTTTGCGACAATCGCGAAACCTCTTCATGCTCTGACGGCCAAGTTCCATTAGGGGGAAGCAGAGGACATGGCGTTCAGGGCGCTTCGCAATGGCCTTGTCAGGGCCCCTCCCTTGTGCTATCCAGATTTCACATTGCCCTTCATCCTGGACACCGATGCCAGCAATACTGGCATCGGCGCAGTACTTTCGCAGGTTGTGAAGGTGGTCGAACGGGTCATTGCCTATGGCAGTAGAGTGCTGTCTCTGGCGGAACAACGTTATTGCGTCACTTGCCGTGAACTGCTCGCCATTGTCGTATTTGTACAACAATATCGTCCGTACCTGTACGGCAGGCATTTTACGGTTCGTTCCGATCATGCGGCGCTGCAGTATGTGCTAAAAATAGACCAGCCATCCGGCCAGCTGTCACAATGGCTCGAGGTCCTACAGGACCACACGTTCACGGTAACATACCGGAAGGGTACGCAACATTCGAACGCGGATGGCCTGTCGCGCCTTCCTCCGGGGATGGGTGTGCGTGTTTTATGGGCTCAGGGAGAAGCAAATCGGGCACGGTGACTACACCGGCTTCTCACATGGCGGCGGCGGCAGGGGGTAGACGTGGAACCTATCCCCGTGGTGGACTCGCAGGAGTCGGTCGCTCGCGACTCGCTGCTCGACCTGCCCCTGGACGAATGGGGACGGTTTCAGATGGAGGACGGTTCCCTCCTTAGGTTACGCCATCGTGCGGAGTGAGTGGGGAATTGCCAGGAGGGTATTGGTACTGTCATGTTGCAGGAGGGTCTCCTCATGTCATGGGACGCCAGCTCGAGGCGTTACAAAATCATCGTCCCCACCGCTCTGCGGGGCAGAGCCGTGTGGGCGGCGCACGAACGCATCCTGCATTTGGGCATTCACAAACGCTTGCTACACTGCAATTAGATTTTTTTTGGCCTGGAATGGCGCGCAATGTCGCCGACCTGTTGAATAGTTGTACGCAGTGTGCGCGCCGGAAACACCCGGCTAGGGCGGCCTGCCCGCCCCTTCAGTCGATTCGGGTGTCCCGGGTTAA
Source organism: Lethenteron camtschaticum (assembly GCA_018977245.1). Taxonomy (NCBI): domain Eukaryota; kingdom Metazoa; phylum Chordata; class Hyperoartia; order Petromyzontiformes; family Petromyzontidae; genus Lethenteron; species Lethenteron camtschaticum. The sequence goes on from WFAB01001702.1 coordinate 22,730, forward strand.
CGAGCTGGTGGCACTTGACATTCTGGGTCCTTTTCCTGTCACCGCTCGGGTAATAAGTACCTGCTGGTTGGGGTTGAGTATTTCACCCGTTGGCCTATGGCCTGGCCCCTCCCCAACCAGTCGGCGGCAGCCCCATTGTAATGACATTGCAACTCTACTGTGGAGGCGTTCACGTGGATTCCAGATTAACCGGAGCAACGCATTTGTTCAGTTCAAACACCTTGTCACTTGCAATAAACTTTTACAAGAATAACAATGTTATAAAACTGGAACGCTTTACGATTCTTTAGGCAAAGGAGAAAATCAATGAGTTAATAGTTCCTGTCAAAATCTCAGGTCCGCGGTTATACCATAAATTGGATTAAACGCACGGGGATAATCGAGAATTCACTGCAGTTATTGCTGTTGTAATGGTTTGGTTTGGTGGACCATAGAACAAGATGGCCGTGTGTTGGTGGACCACGTGGCTGCGAGTCCTTGGCTTGAGGTGTGGCTGTCACACTTACAACGCGTTTTCACTGTAATGCGGCGGCCAGGAGATGGTATACAGGAGGTCGTGGGTTCGATGTTGAGATGTTGACTACCTCGCCTGGTACACAGAAGGTCGTGGGTTCCATGTTCAGATGTTAACTACCTCACCTGGTACACAGGAGTTTCGTGGGTTCGATCAAAGACCATGACGCTCACGGTGGTAGGATATGTTAACTACCTCGCCTGGTACACAGGAGGTCGTGGATTCCATGTTGAATGTTAACTACCTCGCCTGGACACAGGAGGTCGTGGGTTCGATGTTGAGATGTTAACTACCTCGCCTGGTACACAGGAGGTCGTGGGTTTGATGTTGACTACCTCGCCTGGTACACAGGAGGTCGTGGGTTTGATGTTGAGATGTTAACTACCTCGCGTGGTACACGGGCGGTTGTGGGTTCGATCCCGACCCTAACGCCCACGTTGGTTAGGAATGTTGACTAACTCGCCTTGTATGCAGTATGCGGTGGTTTCGAGTCCAACGCTGTCGCTGCTGTATACTTGAGCTTTGCATGTTCTTCCCGTCGTGGTTGCATGGATTCTTTCCTCAAGGGTGCTCCGGATTTATTCCCTCCACCTTTAGAATCAATGCGTTTTACCGCAAGCATGATTGTGTGGTTAACGCAGACTCGCTGGTGCCTTCTCGTGTATATTGGTGTCTATTTTGCCTTGAAGATCATTATTACACCTCCTGTGTTATTGATACCAGAAAAAGGGTCCCGCAGATATAGCTGCACGAGCCGAGCAACCGATGCGTTGGCGTTACGCAACTGCCCCGTGCTCGTCCGCCTTTTGTTGTCTTGCATCTTTTTTTGTGGTCGTTAAAAACGATGTGTCGTCGAATCGGACGGCGACCCCCTGAACCCTGAGCGACTCAAGTCGGCACCGGTTGGCAGGCGTGCGGAGGGGGGGGGAGCGTTCCGACACTGTGGACCCGTCTTGTTGGTTCTTTCGGTGAAATGCATAGGAGGTTTGTAGTACTAATCGCATATCTTCATTTCCCATAATATGCTAAATTCCTCTTGAAATGCAAATTATTTGTCAAGGCGCTCTTCCCCCTCCATCCCAGCTTAAATAGTCGCTCCAAGCCTGGGGTGTGTCATTCAGACGCTGTCTTCTCGACAGACCTGTTCTCCACCTGAGGACGGCTGCTTGCGTTTGGCCGAAACGTCGTGAGAATTATTTATTATGCTTATTTTATTATTTTATTATTTCCATTCTACGTGACTTTACCGAAAGAACCAAGAAGATGAATCCCTGCAGTCACGAAAGCTTTAAATCGAAATTTAACCGTGAACCCGTTTGATTTCTCAGCGCCTGAAGAGGAAGCTGCGGCAAGAACGCTACGAGTATTACAACATTCCTCCCAAGTCGGACGAAACGCTGGGGTGGCCAAACGGTACGCGCTGATGCGACGTCACCACGAATTCCATACAGCCGCAGGTGAGCGCCTTCCCGTTTTCGTCTGCGGTTAAAAATTTCGAGTTGAGGTCGTCGAGCGAGCGACCATTTTGGACTACGGTGGACTCGCGATCAGCCACGCGAGTGGTTCGTCCGACCTGCGGATTTAACCGCGCACGTTGAGAATTTGACGAACGCTCCAAGCGTGGTGGTGTTTCATTCAGACACTGTCTCCCCGACAGACCTGGTCTTCACCTGAGGATGGCTGCTTGCGTTGTGGCCGAAACGTCGTGAGAATTATGTTATTATGTTAAATGTTTATTATTTTATTATTTCCCTTCTACGCGACGACTTTACCGAAAGAACCAGAAGATGAATCCCTGCAGTCACGAAAGCTTTAAATCGAAATTTTGACGAACGTTATTTCCCGTGGATTTTCCCCCCTGGAGCCCAAATTAATAATCTAAACAACAGTAGTACACAATCTTGATTTGAAGCTTTCGTGACTGCAGGAATCCATACTCTTTGGTCTTTCGGTAAAGTCACGCAGGTATAAAATAAAATAGTAGTACACCGTTGTGATATTTGGGCTCCCTCGCTGGTACACAGACTCCAATATGGAGCGTAGGTATCGTCAGGGTCGGGATCGAACCCACGACCTCATGGATTTCTCCTCCAGTATCAATAAATAGTAGTTTTCTGAACCGAACGAAAAAGCCCTCGATCGTCAACGATGCGCGAGAAGGGGGGTGATGGTGTCTTCTTCGGCTTTTTCTTTTTTGGCCGCCCGTTTCGTCCGGCAGAAACTGACGATGGAGAACCCGGCGAGCGACAACAACTTCATTCACGTCTCGTTCGACGGCGCCTTCGAGGAGGTCTTCCTCACCCTGACGAAGAGGCAGCGGAGAAAAACGTCTGGACGAGAAGGTGCAGTGGCGAGGTGAGATAACTTTAAAAAAACATTATTATTATTTCGATTTAAAGCTTTCGTGACTGCAGGGATTCATCTTCTTGGTTCTTTCGGTAAAGTCGTCACGTAGAAGGGAAATAATAAAATAATAAAAATAAAACAAATAAAAATATAATATAATAATTTTTTATGTTAAATAAAACATAAAGTAATATAATATAATAATTTATTATGTTATATTTTTATTATTTTATTATTTCCCTTCTACGTGACTTTACCGAAAGAACCAAGAAGATTATTATTATTCTTTATTTACTCACAAAATACCAGGACAAATGTTCCACCAACATGGTACGAAAATTCACGTGTTCTCAAGACGACGGCTTGTGTTGCGATCGAAACGTCGTAGTTTTTGTTTTTTGTTATTTTCTTTGAACCTATCTACATGATTTTACCGAAACACCAAAGAATATGAATTCCAGCAGTCATGAAAGCTTTAAGTCAACTTGGTACAAAAACGATTTAAAATCTACATCATTGGACCTCCTTTGCCAGTACCAAAATATAAGAATAGGTTCTCCCTTTTTCTGGCAATAAAAAGCTGTGTTAAGATGTTAAAACACAAAAATTAAAACATTTTACAAGGAATCATGTCTGCATTAACCACAATACTCAGAATGCAAACGAAACACTCTGATAATATATGCGTTGTCTTTGAAACTGATTGGTCCACGCCAGAGACAGCTTTCTTTTGAGCCTCGTCTCAAAACGCCAAAAGGCGTACTCTGCACGCAGCCTTGGAATATACATCAGCAGGCATCGTCATTGTTGGGATCAAACCCACACCTCCTGTATACCAGGAGAGGTAGTTAACATCTCCTAGCCACCATGGCATCAGGGTCGGGGTTCGAACCCATGCCTCCTGCATACCATGAGAGGTAGTTATCATCTCCTAGCCACCATGGCATCAGGGTCCAGGATCGAACCCAAGCCCTCCTGCATACCAGGCGAGGTAGTTAACATCTCCGAGCCACTTAGTTGTTCAAAAGCGGGTGTGGTGTGGGGTGCCGTTGAATGGCCGTGGGAGCAAAAACTCGCAACTCCTCATCTCACAAACACTTGCCATGTCAACCCTTCTCTCCCCCTCGCATCCCAAGACAAGGAGAGAGCTCCCCAAGCCCCGAAGCTGCAAAGAGTCGACGCGTCAGACCCCAGAGTCCGGAGCAACTCTTTGAAAAGATCAGATCGGAGTTGCCCGCGTTGGTGGGAGCTCTGCAAGGAGACTTGACGCCCCTGCTCATTGAATTTGCTGCAAAAAAGACATTGACGCCGCCGGAGATAGCGGTACGTGTCTCTTCGCCGGGGCCTACCGTACACATGTCTGTCATTGTAATGCAGCGATGAACGCTGTCAATGTGCAGTGAGCAACCCGTTTAACGCGAGTTCGCACTACCGGATTTTCACTCTGCCACGTTTTTTTTCCTCTTTTCTCCACTACAACACAAGTACATTGCATGACAAACTACTCACTGCAACGTGAGCCTAGCGTGTGACAGACTCTTCACTATAACGTGAGTATAGCGTGTGACAGACGACTCAGTACTATGTGAGTCTAGCGAGCAGCACCTAGAGCAGGCCGGCACGGCACACGAGGGGTGGGTGACCAGCTCCACGCCCGGCCACCATTGTCACCCTATTAGCGATATTTACACACCAGGTACTTATTTTAGTCTGAGTTGACCTTGGGGAGGCCGAGGACCCGTTCTAATTATCGTCACTGGTGTTGGCCGTAAGCGGGAATCAGAATACAATTAAGTCGCTAGGTTCGTTGCGTAGCGCTCCCCACAGACACACACACGCACACAACAACAACAACAACCGCCATTCGCCACTAAGTGGCGGTGACGTCACCACGACGCTTTTGCCAGGCCATGTGCACCTTGAGGCCACGTGGTGTCGAACGCCCGCTGGCAGGAGGTCACGGGCAGACCCAGGTGCCACGGATCGACTGTTTGAGAAGACCGAGATGACTGGCTGATGCACCACCTGTGCCCCCTACTGTACCAACTTGCTGTGCTTTAGCCACCTGGCGCTCCGCTCGTTGTTGTGAGTGTCGTTCCTCTGCCCTCCGTTGTTGTTGGAGGGCGACTGCCTCCAACTGCCCAGTAGCGTCCTTCACGAGCCTCCTCCACAGAGGCCGATCTTGACACCGCTGGTACCAGTCAACGGCAAGTCCACTCAGCTTCACGTTCTCCTGTACCACATCACTCCATCTCTTCTCTAGCCCGTGCCGCGCCGTTTAGCCCCCTCGATCTGGCCGAAAAAAGCTGTTTATGCATGCGGTGGCTGGGCTTGCGGGATACATGGCCCAGCCAATGCAGCCTTGCCTGCCGGACGAGCTCACCGATGGGACTTTGCCCAGGTCTTTCAAGGATTTGTGAGCTCCTCTCACAATCCAGCCTGGTTTAACCCAGGATGGATCGTAGGCAGGCCAGCCTAAATGTTTCCAACCGTCGAAGATGCTCCATTAGGGGGGTCCATGTTTCGCAAGCGTAGAGAAGGGAGGGAATGACTGTGGCCGAGAAGACCTGAAGCTTCGTGCGAGCGACAGACCAGGTAGCTTCCACACAGCGTTACACAACCGATAAAAAGATATTGCCGCTCGACTGATTCGGAGTGAGACCTCTGCTGTTAAACTGGAGCTGGTCATAAGCACACTGCGCAGGTATGGGAAACTCTCCACTCTCTCCACTACTGCCCCATCACCGATTGGGAGTTGTGGGGGTGGAGTGTCCGATGGTTCAAAATACCCAGGCAGGTGCTTAGTTTTGGTGGGCTGATGGTAAGGCCCACCTCTTAGTGGCACGCTCCAGTCTAAGCAGCAGCGGCTCCAACTCCTCATCTGAATAAGCAGCTATTACCAAATCATCGGCATACATAACGTGGCTGACCAATAGGGAGCCATCCCTTGATCGCACACGGGCATCGATGAGCCTCCCATTATATCTGTACCAAATGGAAATTCCCCGGTACAGCTATTGAAGGCTTCACGAACTACGCGGTCAAAATAGATGTTAAATAATGTGGGAGCCAGAGGACATCCCTGTCGCACCCCAAAGTGTACACACACACTGACACACACACACACTGACATGCGCACACACAGACACACACACGTGCACACGAGTGCACGTGACCTGGCGCACGAGCTTGCTGCTACTGCCGCCTGCTGTGTCTTCTGTCACCTCCAGCAAATCCGAGCGGTCTCCGCCGCTGCGGCGGATTCGAGGCCGCCAGCCTGCTGGTGACGCGCATCCTGGAGAAGCACGCGGGCATCTCGGTGCCCGTGTGGGAGGCGCTGTGGCAGACCCGCGACACCTACAAGCAGCTCCGCGGCCTCCTGAGTGACGTCTTCCCCGACAGGGATTCTTGAAATCGCACACCACCACCACCGCGGAGAGACGGAGGCCTCTCAGGAGCGTTTGGGCACCCGTCCACGCTTTGAAAGGAAAAAAGGTCACATAAAGCAAAGCATTGAAAGAAAAATTAACTAAATGATGAACGAAGCAAAGTGCCGACTACACCGAGCATCTTCTTGTTTCCTCTGATCGTAAAAAAAGGAACACGTGTTCTCGAAGATACTCGGGCCTGTCCATAAATGATGTCACACACCTGGGGGGGGAGGGGGGTCAGACATTTGTGACGATGCATGACGGGGGGGGGGGGGTGGGGTTTGAAAATGTGACGTCAAGTCAAAATGCGCAACTTTGAATAAATATAAACGATAGAATTGTCATAATAATACTGATTTTGATAAATTTTCATTATTAACTGTTTGATTATTTTAATTAACTAAGGTCACCTTTATTTATTCCATGAAAGAGCATTTTGCTTCTCCATGGAGAATGGAGAAGCATGAATTTTGGAAATGTTTTGAATGATTGTTATTAAACATTTTGATTCTAATGATTCTACCAGGGCTTTTCATTCTGCGAAATGAATATGTGATTGTTATAATTGTACCTCCATTTTGCTTCGTTCGACTATGAAGTTTCAAGTATTTTTTTATAGTTATAATTACGTTTAATATTTGATGATTATAAGAGAATTTCAACATAATATTCTGAACATCTGCAGTTTTAGTTAGACGTTAAGTATTTTATGCAAATTTCAGCTTTCCAACACCTCCTTTAATAAATGTTTTCACCTACAACATCAGAGTGCAGCGCCACATTAAATACACACTACAATGACAATAGTTTGAAGTGATTTGAAGCATGTTTTATTTTCAAAATGGAAACATGGTTTTGGGGGGGCACAGCTTTGTGACGTCATATTTGAGGGGTGTCTGACTTTTTGACGCCGTGTGACGAGAGGGGAGGAGGGTAAAAATCTGCCAAAATCGAGTGACGTCATTTATGGACGGCCCCTTACTTGGCTCGGGCCTAAATCTGTACAATGTCTTCGTTGCACACAAACACACACACACAGAGTGCGGTAGAACTGTAGTGCTGAACTTCACGCGACAGCTTCTTGCTTTTCCGTCGTCACTTTATTTCGCTAACACCATACAATTCAACATCGTTCCATCATGCTCTCCGCTCGCTCGCCGCGTTCTGCCGGCCTCGCTCGCTCCGCTTTTCCGTCTACATCAACTCTTCTCTCCGCTTCTCTGTCACAGTTCAGCCGCTTTCCCGCGGCTCCTCCGCCACACTCCAGCCGCTTTCTATCGGCTTTTCCGTCACACTCAGCCGCTTTTTATCGGCTTTTCTGTCACACTCCAGCGCTACGCTATGCGTCACACTCCACTGCTACCTGTACTTCTCTCGCTCCACTGCTACCCTGTACTTCTCTCCACTCCATTGCTACCTATAATTCTATCGCTCCACTGCTACCCTGTACTTCTCTCACTCCATTGCTACCCTATACTTCTATCGCTCCACTGCTACCCTGTACTTCTCTCTCCACTGCTACCCTATGCTTCTCACTCCACTGCTACCCTGTACTTCTCTCACTCCACTGCTACATATACTTCTCTCACTCCACTGCTACCCTGTACTTCTCTNACTCCACTGCTACTCTGTACTTCTCTCACTCCACTGCTACCCTGTACTTCTCTCACTCCACTGCCACCCTGTACTTTCCTCGCTCCACTGCTACCCTGTACTCTCTCTCCACTGCTACCTGTACTTCTCTCTTCACTGCTACCCTGTATTTCTCTCGCTCCACTGCTACCCGTACTTCTCTCGCTCCACTGCTACTCTGTACTTCTCTCACTCCACTGCTACCCTATATTTCTCTCGCTCCACTGCTACCCTATACTTCTCTCACTCCACTGCTACCCTGTACTTCTCTCACTCCACTGCTACTCTGTATTTCTCTCACTCCACTGCTACCCTGTACTTCTCTCACTCCACTGCCACCCTGTAGTTTCCTCGCTCCACTGCTACCCTGTACTTCTCTTCTCCACTGCTACCCTGTACTTTTCTCACTCACTGCTACCCTGTATTTCTCTCACTCCACTGTTACCCTATACTTCTCTCTCTCCACTGCTACCCTGTACTTCTCTCACTCCACTGCTACCCTGTATTTCTCTCGCTCGCCACTGCTACCCTGTACTTCTCTCGCTCCACTGCTACCCTGTACTTCTCTCTCCACTGCTACCCTGTACTTCTCTCTATACTGCTACCTATACTTCTCTCACGCCACTGCTACCCTATACTTCTCTCACTCCACTGCTACCCTGTATTTCCCTCGCTTCACTGCTACCCTGTACGTCTCTCACTCCACTGCTACTTATACTTCTCTCACTCCACTGCTACCCTGTACTTCTCTCGTTCCACTGCTACCCTGTACTTCTCTCGCTCCACTGCTACCCTGTACTTCTCTCACTCCACTGCTACCTATACTTCTCTCGCTCCACTGCTACTCTGTACTTTCTTGCTCCACAGCTACCCTGTACTTCTCGCTCCACTGCTACCCGTACTTCTCTCACTCCACTGCTACCTGTACTTCTCTCGCTCCACTGCTTCCCTATACTTCTCTCGCTCCACTGCTACCCTATACTTCTCTCGCTCCACTGCTACCCTATACTTCTCTCTCCACTGCTACCCTATACTTCTTCTCTCCACTGCTACCCTGTACTTCTCTCGCTCCACTTCTACCCTGTACTTCTCTCACTCCACTGCTACCCTGTACATCTCTCACTCCACTGCTACCCTGTACTTCTCACTCCACTGCTACCCTGTACTTCTCTATCTCCACTGCTACCCTGTACTTCTCTCGCTCCACTGCTACCCTGTATTTCTCTCACTCCACTGCTACCTGTACTTCTCTCACTCCACTGCTACCCTGTACTTCTCTCACTCCACTGCTACCCTGTACTTCTCTCTCCACTGCTACCCTGTACTTCTCTCGCTCCACTGCTACCCTGTACTTCTCTCGCTCCACTGCTACCCTGTACTTCTCTCTCTCCACTGCTACCCTGTACTTCTCTCTCTCCACTGTTACCCTATACTTCTCTCTCTCCACTGCTACCCTGTACTTCTCTCGCTCCACTGCTACCCTATACTTCTCTCACTCCACTGCTACTCTATACTTCTCTCGCTTCACTGCTACTATGTACTTCTCTCACTTCACTGCTACACTGTACTTCTCTCTCTCCACTGCTACCCTGTACTTCTCTCGCTCCACTGCTACCCTGTACTTCTCTCGCTCCACTGCTACCCTGTTCTTCTCTCTCTCCACTGCTACCCTGTACTTCTCTCTCTCCACTGCTACCCTGAACTTCTCTCACTCCACTGCTACCCTGTACTTCTCTCGCTCCACTGCTACACTATACTTCTCTCACTCCACTGCTACCCTGTACTTCTCTCTCTCCATGCTACCCTGTACTTCTCTCTCTCCACTGCTACCCTATACTTCTCTCGCTCCACTGCTACCCTGTACTTCTCTCACTCCACTGCTACTCTGTACTTCTATCACTCCACTGCCACCCTGTACTTCTCTCGCTCCACTGCTACCCTGTACTTCTCTCACTCCACTGCTACCCTGTACTTTCTCGCTCCACTGCTACCCTGTACTTCTCTCTCTCCACTGCTACCCTGTACTTCTCTTACTCCACTGCTACCCTGTACTCTCACTCCACTGCTACCATGTACTTCTCTCGCCCCACTGCTACCCTATACTTCTCTCTCTCCACTGCTACCCTGTACTTCTCTTACTCCACTGCTACCCTGTACTTCTGTCATCCACTGCTACCCTTTACCTCTCTCACTCCACTGCTACCCTGTACTTCTCTCGCTCCAATGCTACCCTGTACTTCTCTCGCTCCACTGCTACCCTGTACTTTCTCGCTCCACTGCTACCCTGTACTTCTCTCCACTGCTACCCTGTACTTCTCTCACTTCACTGCTACCCTGTATTTCTCTCGCTCCACTGCTACCCGTACTTCTCTCGCTCCACTGCTACCCTGTACTTCTCTCACTCCACTGCTACTCTGTACTTCTCTCACTCCACTGCTACCTGTACTTCTCTCACTCCACTGCCACCCTGTAGTTTCCTCGCTCCACTGCTACCCTGTACTTCTCTCTCTCCACTGCTACCCTGTACTTTTCTCACTTCACTGCTACCCTGTATTCTCTCACTCCACTGTTACCCTATACTTCTCTCTCTCCACTGCTACCCTGTACTTCTCTCACTCCACTGCTACCCTGTATTTCTCTCGCTCCCACTGCTACCCTGTACTTCTCTCGCTCCACTGCTACCCTGTACTTCTCTCTCCACTGCTACCCTGTACTTCTCTTGCTCCACTGCTACCTGTACTTCTCTCTCCACTGCACCCTGTACTTCTCTCGCTCCACTGCTACCCTGTACTTCTCTCTCCACTGCTACCCTATACTTCTCTTGCTCCACTGCTACCCTGTACTTCTCTCGCTCCACTGCTACCTGTACTTCTCTCAGTCCACTGCTACTCTATACTTCTCTCACTCCACTGCTACCCTGTACTTCTCTCAGTCTACTGCTACCCTATACTTCTCTCGCTCCACTGCTACCCTGTACTTCTCTCTCCACTGCTATCCTATACTTCTCTCGCTCCACTGCTACCCTGTACTTCTCTCGCTCCACTGCTACCCTGTACTTCTCTCGCTCCACTGCTACCCTGTACTTCTCTCTCCACTGCTACCCTGTACTTCTCTCTCTCCACTGCTACCCTGAACTTCTCTCGCTTCACTGCTACCTGTACTTCTCTCTGTCCACTGCTACCCTGTACTTCTCTCGCTCCACTGCTACCCTGTACTTCTCTCTGTCCACTGCTACCCTGTACTTCTCTCGCACCACTGCTACCCTGTACTTCTCTCTCTCCACTGCTACCCTGTACTTCTCTCTGTCCACTGCTACCCTGTACTTCTCTCTCTCCACTGCTACCCTGTACTTCTCTCGCACCACTGCTACCCTGTACTTCTCTCTCTCCACTGCTACCCTGTACTTCACTCTCTCCACTGCTACCCTGTACTTCTCTCACTCCACTGCTACCCTGTACTTCTCTCACTCCACTTCTACCCTGTACTTTCCTCACTCCACTGCTACCCTGTACTTCTCTCACTCCACTGCACCCTGTACTTCTCTCACTCCACTGCCACCCTGTACTTCTCTCTCTCCACAGCTACCCTGTACTTCTCTCACTCACTGCTACCCTGTACTTTCTCGCTCCACTGCTACCCTGTACTTCTCTCTCTCCACTGCTACCCTGTCCTTCTCTCGCACCACTGCTACCCTGTACTTCTCTCACTCCACTGCTACCCTGTACTTCTCTCTCTCCACTGCTACCCTGTACTTCTCTCACTCCACTGCTACCCTGTCGTCTCTCACTCCACTGCTACCCTGTACTTCTCTTGCTCCACTGCTACCCTGTACTTCTCTCTCTACTGCTACCCTGTACTTCTCTCGCACCACTGCTACCCTGTACTTCTCTCACTCCACTGCTACCCTGTACTTCTCTCTCTCCACTGCTACCCTGTACTTCTCTCACTCCACTGCTACCCTGTTCGTCTCTCACTCCACTGCTACCCTGTACTTCTCTCTCTCCACTGCTACCCTGTACTTCTCTCTCTCCACTGCTACCCTGTATTTCTATTTCCACTGCTACCCTGTACTTCTCACTCCACTGCTACCCTGTACTTCTTCGCTCCACTGCTACCCTGTACTTCTCTCTCCACTGCTACCCTGTACTTCTCTCTCCACTGCTACCCTGTACTTCTCTCTCCACTGCTACCCTGTACTTCTATTTCCACTGCTACCCTGTACTTCTCACTCCACTGCTACCCTGTACTTCTTTCGCTCCACTGCTACCCTGTACTTCTCTCTCTCCACTGCTACCCTGTACTTCTCTCTCTCCACTGCTACCCTGTACTTCTCTCTCTCCACTGCTACCCTGTACTTCTATTTCCACTGCTACCCTGTACTTCTCACTCCACTGCTACCCTGTACTTCTCTCTCCACTGCTACCCTGTACTTCTCTCTCTCCACTGTTACCCTGTACTTCTCTCACTCCACTGCTACCCTGTACTTCTCTCACTCCACTGCTACCCTGTACTTCTCTCTCCACTGCTACCCTGTACTTCTCTCACTCCACTGCTACCCTGTACTTCTCTCACTCCACTGCTACCCTGTACTTCTCTCGCTCCACTGCTACCCTGTACTTCTCTCGCTCCACTGCTACCCTGTACTTCTCTCTCCACTGCTACCCTGTACTTCTCTCTCCACTGCTACCCTGTACTTCTCTCGCACCACTGCTACCCTGTACTTCTCTCGCACCACTGCTACTCTGTACTTCTCTCTCTCCACTGCTACCTGTACTTCTCTCGCTCCACTGCTACCCTGTACTTCTCTCTCTCCACTGCTACCCTGTACTTCTCTCGCTCCACTGCTACCCTGTACTCTCTCTCCACTGCTACCCTTACTTCTCTCCTCCACTGCTACCCTGTACTTCTCTCGCTCCACTGCTACCCTGTACTTCTCTCGCTCCACTGCTACCCTGTACTTCTCTCTCTCCACTGCTCCCTGTACTTCTCTCTCCACTGCTACCCTGTACTTCTCTCGCTCCACTGCTACCCTGTACTTCTCTCTCCACTGCTACCCTGTACTTCTCTCTCTCCACTGCTACCCTGTACTTCTCTCTCTCACTGCTACCCTGTACTTCTCTGCTCCACTGCTACCCTGTACTTCTCTCACTCCACTGCTACCCTGTACTTCTCTCTCCACTGCTTCCCTGTACATCTCTCGCTCCACTGCTACCCTATACTTCTCTCGCTCCACTGCTATCCTGTACTTCTCTCTCTCACTGCTACCTGTACTTCTCTCTCTCACTGCTACCCTGTACTTCTCTCTCCACTGCTACCCTGTACTTCTCTCACTCCACTGCTACCCTGTACTTCTCTCACTCCACTGCTACCCTGTATTCTCGCTCCACTGCTACCCTGTACTTCTCTCTCCACTGCTACCCTGTACTTCTCTCGCTCCGCTGCTACCCTGTACTTCTCACGCTCCACTGCTACCCTGTACTTCTCTCGCTCCACTGCTACCCTGTACTTCTCTCGCTCCGCTGCTACCCTGTACTCTCTCTCCACTGCTACCCTGTACTTCTCTGCTCCACTGCTACCCTGTACTNATCTCTCTCCACTGCTACCCTATACTTCTCTCACTCCACTGCTACCCTGTACTTCTCTCTCTCCACTGCTACCCTGTACTTCTCTCTACACTGCTACCCTGTACTTCTCTCTCCACTGCTACCCTGTACATCTCTCGCTCCACTGCTACCCTGTACTTCTCTCTCCACTGCTACCCTGTACTTCTCTCTCCACTGCTACCCTATACTTCTCTCGCTCCACTGCTACCCTATACTTCTCTCGCTCCACTGCTACCCTGTACTTCTCTCGCTCCAGTGCTACCCTGTACTTCTCTCGCTCCACTGCTACCCTGTACTTCTCTCACTCTACTGCTACCCTATACTTCTCTCTCTACTGCTACCCTGTACTTCTCTCTCCACTGCTACCCTGTACTTCTCTCTCCACTGCACCCTGTACTTCTCTCTCTCCACTGCTACCCTGTACTTCTCTCACTCCACTGCTACCTGTACTTCTCTCACTCCACTGCTACCCTGTACTTCTCTCGCTCCACTGCTACCCTATACTTCCTCGCTCCACTGCTACCCTGTACTTCTCTCTCTCCACTGCTACATGTACATCTCTCTCCACTGCTACCCTGTACTTCTCTCTCTCCACTGCTACCCTGTACTTCTCTCTCCACTGCTACCCTGTACTTCTCTCTCACTGCTACCCTGTACTTCTCTCTCTCCACTGCTACCCTGTACTTCTCTCTCTACACTGCAACCCTGTACTTCTCTCTCCACTGCTACCCTGTACTTCTCTCACTCCACTGCTACCTGTACTTCTCTCATCCACTGCTACCCTGTACTTCTCTCGCTCCACTGCTACCCTGTACTTCTCTCACTCCACTGCTACCTGTACTGTCTCTCACTCCACTGCTACCCTGTACTTCTCTCACTCCACTGCTACCCTGTACTTCTCCTCCACTGCTACCCTGTACTTCTCTCACTCCACTGTTACCCTGTACTTCTCTCTCCACTGCTACCCTGACTTCTCTCTCCACTGTTACCTGTACTTCTCTCACTCCACTGTTACCCTGTACTTTCTCACTCCACTGTACCCTGTACTTCTCTCACTCCACTGCTACCCTGACTTCTCTACTCCACTGTTACCCTGTACTTCTCTCACTCCACTGCTACCTATACTTCTCTCACCCACTGCTACCCTGTACTTCTCTCACTCCACTGCTACCCTGTACTTCTCTGCTCCACTGCTACCCTGTACTTCTCTCACTCCACTGCTACCCTGTACTTCTCTCGCTCCACTGCTACCCTGTACTTCTCTCACTCCACTGCTACCCTGTACTCTCACTCCACTGCTACCCTGTACTTCTCTCGCTCCACTGCTACCCTGTACTTCTCTCTCCACTGCTACCCTATACTTCTCTCACTCCACTGCTACCCTATACTTCTCTCACTCCACTGCTACCCTACTTCTCTCACTCCACTGCTACCCTATACTTCTCTCTCTCCACTGCTACCTGTACTCTCTGCTCCACTGCTACCCTGTACATCTCTCGCTCCACAGCTACCCTGTACTTCTCTCTCCACTGCTACCCTGTACTTCTCTCTCCACTGCTACCCTGTACTNCTCTCTCTCCACTGCTACCCTGTACTTCTCTCGCTCCACTGCTACCCTGACTTCTCTCGCTCCACTGCTACCCTGTACTTCTCTCTCTCCACAGCTACCCTGTACTTCTCTGCTCCACTGCTACCTGTACTTCTCCTCCACTGCTACCCTGTACTTCTCTCCTCCACTGCTACCCTGTACTTCTCNGCTCCACTGCTACCCTGTACTTCTCTCTCCACTGCTACCTGTACTTCTCTCTCCACTGCTACCCTGTACTTCTCCTCCACTGCTACCCTGTACTNCTCTCTCTCCACAGCTACCCTGTACTTCTCTCTCCACTGCTACCCTGTACTTCTCTCTCCACTGCTACCCTGTACTTCTCTCCTCCACTGCTACCCTGTACTTCNATCGCTCCACTGCTACCCTGTACTTCTCTCTCCACTGCTACCCTGTACTTCTCTCTCCACTGCTACCCTGTACTTCTCTCACTCCACTGCTACCCTGTACTTCTCTCACTCACTGCTACCTGTACTTCTCTCTCCACTGCTACCCTGTACTTCTCTCACTCTACTGCTACCCTGTACTTCTCTCACTCCACTGCTACCCTATACTTCTCCTCCACTGCTACCCTGTACTTCTCTCACTCCACTGCTACCCTATACTCTCTCTCCACTGCTACCTGTACTTCTCTACTCCACTGCTACCCTGTACTTCTCTCTCCACTGCTACCTGTACTTCTTTGCTCCACTGCTACCCTGTACTTCTCTCTCCGCTGCTACCCTGTACTTCTCTCTCCACTGCTACCCTGTACTTCTCTCGCTCCACTGCTACCCTGTACTTCTCTCGCTCCACTGCTACCCTGTACTTCTATCACTCCACTGCTACCCTGTACTTCTCTCACTCCACTGCTACCCTGTACTTCTCTCGCTCCACTGCTACTGTACTTCTCTCACTCCACTGCTACCCTGTACTTCTCTCACTCCACTGCTACCTTACTCTCTCACTCCACTGCTACCCTATATTCTCTCTCCACTGCTACCCTGTACTTCTCTCTCCACTGCTACCCTGTACTTCTCTCGCTCCACTGCTACCCTGTACTTCTCTCACCACTGCTACCCTGTACTTCTCTCCTCCACTGCTACCCTGTACTNCTCTCTCTCCACTGCTACCCTACTTCTCTCGCTCCACTGCTACCCTGTACTTCTCTCGCTCCACTGCGACCTATACTTCTCTCGCTCCACTGCTACCTGTACTTCTCTCTCCACTGCTACCCTATACTTCTCTCGCTCCACTGCTACCCTGTACTTCTCTCGCTCCACTGCGACCCTATACTTCTCTCGCTCCACTGCTACCCTGTACTTATCTCGCTCACTGCTACCCTGTACTTTCTCATCCACTGCTACCCTGTACTTTCTCTCCACTGCTACTGTACTTCTCTCCTCCATGCTACCCTGTACTTGTCTCTCCACTGCTACCCTGTACTTCTCNACTCCACTGCTACCTGTACTTCTCTTACTCCACTGCTACCCTGTACTCTCACTCCACTGCTACCATGTACTTCTCTCACCCACTGCTACCTATACTTCTCTCCTCCACTGCTACCTGTACTTCTCTTACTCACTGCTACCCTGTACTTCTGTCACACCACTGCTACCTTACTCTCTCACTCCACTGCTACCTGTACTTCACTTGCTCCACTGCTACCTGTACTCTCTCACTCCACTGCTACCCTGTACTTCTCTCGCTCCACTGCTACCCTGTACGTCACTTGCTCCACTGCTACCCTGTACTTCTCTCTCCACTGCTACCTATACTGTCCTCGCTCCACTGCTTCAGGTCGACCATCTTCATCCACTCCCAGGCACGAACTCCCCTCAGCTCCCAACACCCCTGTATTATGCCCGACCCAATTAACTCCCAATTCATTAGTTGGCGACCCCTCGCCCCCTCGCCCCTAGCCCCTCCGCCACCTGTCTCTTTTTCAGACTCCGCGCGCCAGTCAATGACAATAACAACCACCAGTAATCACGGTCCCGTGTCCTTAATTGCACCAACCCGTCTCTGGCCTACCCCTTCGAGCACTGGCAACAACGCTCGTCCTCATATGCCCCCACTGTACTCTACGCGCACGTGCTCAAATCTCCCGTGCGTGGTGCGTGTTTAAACCACTACAGAACTATTAACTGACGTCGAAGGCACGATGGAGGCCAACTCAATGGTCACGCTCCACTCGTGCCCTCATTTTGTGACCAACAAGCCTAAAAGTACACCGCCAATTCACTGCAAAGAGCCCAGCGTGTGTGTGTAGTGTCACGATTCGGAGTTTCTATGAGGCACCTTCTTATTCACCACGACTTCCACGGCCGTCGTCCACACCACACNCCCAGGGTAGCTCAGCCTCGCCCGTACACAGCCCTGGCCATCTAACACCACGGCGCCGACTCCGAGACGGCACCTGCTCTCCTTGTAGCGCTACGTCCAGCGGAGACGTTGGCGATGACGGAGACGACAGCGACGACGAGACGGGTCCACTCCAGCAACCGGCAGCCTCAAGCTCCCCACTCTCGGTTCCTTTGACGCTACTGGGCACGGCCCTGACCCTGCCCTGACCCCGTCCTGACCCGCTTTGACCCGCCCTGACCCGCCCTGACCCACCCTGACCCTGCCCTGGTCCCACCCTGACCCTGCCCTGACCCTGCCCTGACCCCGCCCTGACCACGCCCGGACCCCGCCCTGACCCGCCCTGACCCGCCCTGACCCTGCCCTGACCCCGCCCTGACTCTGCCCTGACCCGCCCTGACCCCACCCTGACCCGCCCTGACCCCGCCTGGCCCCGCCTCCCTTCTCGAACCCCGCTAGCAGGTTCCAGGCGCCTCCAAATGGGTCCCCGTTACCCTTGCCCAGTTCCTCCGCCCTGCCAACTCACAGCCGTGCTGCTCACGCCCTCACCGGCGTGTGCGCTCTCTGTCTACCGCAGTTGCCGCTGCTGTCCACCAGGCGGCGCTATCACACGACATTTCTACAGGGTGGTGANAAAAAATCAACACTTCTGAGAATTTGCAACAACACGAGAAATGTACCTCCGGGCTGCGGAGACGACCTGCAGAAGTTCCCAGACGCGCGTCGACAATGATGGCGAACAAGTGGAGACTCTGACTTCTTGAAGCTGTTAACATTAAATTTGTTATCATATTCTTGGTTCTTTCGGAAAAATCACGTAGAAGGGAAATAATAAAATAATACAAATTAAAGATAATAAAATTCTCACGACGTTTTGGCCACAACGCAAGCAGCCGTCCTCAGGTGAAAACAGGTCTGTCGGAAAGACAGCTTCCTAATTAGACCTGTCTTTCTGACAGCTCTGTTTCCCTGCAGTCACGAAAACTTTGTAAGATGACAAAAAAATTTGTCATCTTACATTCTATATTTTCCGTTCTTTTTACGTGAAAACGATAGTCCCATATAAGTGTTAACATTTTTGTTAAGCAACCTGTGTGTGTAAATATATGTGTGTATATATGTGTGTATATGTGTGTATATGNGTGTGTATATATGTGTGTGTGTATATATGTGTGTATATATGTGTGTGTGTATATATGTGTGTGTGCGCGGCACGGGCTAGAGAAGAGATGGAGTGATGTAGTACAGGAGAACGTGGAGCTGAGTGGACTTGCCGATGACTGGTACCAGCGGTGTCAAGATCGGCCTCAGTGGAGGAGGCTCGTGAAGGACGCTACTGGGCAGTTGGAGGCAGTCACAGAGGAGCGACGCTCACAACAACGAGCGGAGCGCCGGGCAGCTAAAGCACAGCATGTTGGCACAGTAGGGGCACAGGTGGTGCATCTACTTGTCATCTCAGTCGACCCATGGCACCTGTTGGGTCTGTCCCGTGACCTCCTCGTCTACCTAGCCTGGCACAGCAGTACAACCCATGGCACCTGCTGGGTCTGTCCCGTGACCTCCTCCTGCACCTAGCCTGGCACAGCAGTATAACCCATCGCACCTGCTGGTCTGTCCAGTGACCTCCTCCTGCACCTAGCCTGGCACAGCAGCACAACCCATGGCACCTGCTGGATCTGTCTGGTGACCTCGTGCACCTAGCCTGGCACAGCAGTACAACCCATGGCACCTGCTGGGTCTGTCCGTGACTTCCTCCTGCACCTAGCCTGACACAGCAGTACAACCCATGGCACCTGCTGGATCTGTCCGGTGACCTCGTGCACCTAGCCTGGCACAGCAGTACAACCCATGGCACCTGCTGGGTCTGTCCCGTGACCTCCTGCACCTAGCCTGGCACAGCAGTACAACCCATGGCACCTGCTGGGTCTGTCCCGTGACTACCTCCTGCACCTAGCCTGGCACAGTAAAACAAACCATGGCACCTGCTGGATCTGTTCCGTGACCTCGTGCACCTAGCCTGGCACAGCAGTACAACCCTTGGCACCTGCTGGGTCTGTCCAGAGACCTGTCAGCAGAGAGCCTTCGACACTTCCTGTGGCTTCAAAGTGCACCTAGCCTGGCACAGGCGCCGTGGTGATGTCACCGTCACTTAGCGGCAAATAGCGCGCGTATCGGTATTGTATTTTTGGAAATTTGATTACATGGATAGTTTTGTTTGCTACTCGAATCCACTGAAGGTAAGTTCAACACGTAGTAGGCTGTCGCAAGCAATATGATTCATAATCAAGGTTTTTGAGTGAGATCGCGTAAGTATAAATGTTGTGTCGTAACCCTCCACCACCCAACACAGGGAGTAAGGTTTGTCACGTGAACAACGCGCCAATTAGTTACAATACTTGTGGTTAGAATGCAAACAAAAAACACACTCTGATAACACTGGTCAACACATTTTGGGGTGCTGATTCCAAATCTGGCATCAGTTTTTGTCTATCACATCAGGTTTTGAGATATCAAATATTGCATTTTCAATAAAAACTGCAGAAGAAAAATATTAAATAAATGTGGATATCTACATAAAATTATATTGTAAACACACTATCCTAAAAATACAGCACCATATTTTAACACTAAAGCAGTCACTGACTCGCAACAACTTGCAATCATAAGTGACAGAGTTAATTTCGGGTAAATCAATGAAAATGGGTTATGCCGATAGCATAAAAATTAGATGTGATAGAGCAAATCAGATTTGGAATCAGCACCCTGAAATTAGTCTAAAACAGCTGCAAAAGTCCAGGCCAGAAAAACATGTTTCTTTTTTGTTGACCAGTGTAATATTAGCTGTCTCTGGTGTGGACCAATCAGCTTCAAGGACTTGCCCGAAGGAACCGAAGAGTAATTCCTGCCTGCACGAAAGCTTCGAACCTAGTTAATGCAAATGTTATCGAGTGTGTTTTTTGTATTCTGCCAAGTATTGTGGTTAATGTAGACATGATTCCTTGTAAAAGGTTTCATTTTGTTGCCAGAAAAAAGGGAAAACCGATTCTTATTGCTTTGACAATGTAGCACCGAGGTTGGGCTGCTATAATTCTAACAACCCAAACATTTCTTGGTCTTTCGGTAAAGTCACGTAGAAGGAAATAATAAAATAATACAAATAAAACAATAAAATACAATTCTCACGCGTTTCGGTCACAACGCAAGCACGTCTCAGGTGAAGAACACTGTCAGAACAAGCCCATTTAGACGCTGTCTTTCCGACAGACCTGTTCTTCACCTGAGGAGCTGCGTGTGGCCGAAACGTCGTGAGAATTATTTTATTATGTTTATTACTATTTTATTATTTCCCTTCTACGTGACTTTACCGAAAGAACCAAGAAGATTAATCCCTGCAGTCACGAAAGCTTTAAATCGAAATTTAATGCACACGCTGTCAGAGTATGATTTGTTTGCATTCTGACCACAAGTATTGTGGACAATGCAGACATGTTCCTTGCAAAAGGTTTAAAGCTTTCGTGACTGCAGGGATTCATCTTCTTGGTTCTTTCGGTAAAGTCACGTAGAAGGGAAGTAATGAAATAATAAAATTAAGCATAATTATTTTATTATGTTTATTTTATTATTTTATTAATAATAAAATNAAACATAATAATTGTATTATGTTTTATTTTATTATTATTATTAATAAAATAAACATAATATTATTATTATGTTTATTTTATTATTTTATTATTTCCCTTCTACGTGACTTTACCGAAAGAACCAAGATGATCTTAACACCTGTTTTGTTGCCAGAAAAAATGGGAAAACCCCCATTATCATTAGTGACGTTGTTTGTGTAAAAGGTTTAAGTTTGATGTTGTGACATCTTCACACGGCTATTATCATTAGTGACGCTGCTTGTGCAGTAGCACACCCACCCTTGGACTAAAGACCCATGCAGTCATCTCACTTCCTTCTGTGAAGTCACCGCTGTCTGGGCAACCTCACCTGGCCTCGTCGAACACGGAGAGGGGGGGGGTGCTGAGGCATCCATTGGGCTGTCAGAGTGTGACGGGGCAGGTAGCGCCTCCCACTGTGCATTTATAAACACTCACGCAGAGGTAATAGCCACTCACATACTCACATACACACACACACAGAGGTGACAACCACACACACACACTTACACACACACTCACACAGAGGTGACAACCACACACACACACACACACACACACGCACACTCACGCACAGTGACAACGCGCACACACACACTCACACACTCACACGCAGAGGTGACAACCACACACACACACTCACACACACACACTCACTCACACATAAAGGTGACAGCCACACACACACACGCGTACCACTGAGGTGCATCGAATCATCACGGTCACTCCACGGAGCTGTGATTTGGGCTAACAAATGTGAGTATTCAACTCTGTGCGAGTGTCTGAGTGTGTAAGTGCACCTAGCCTGGCACAGGCGACGTGGTGACGTCACCGCCACTTAGTGGCGAATGGCGCGTATAGGTATGGATGTTGGACTTCTTTCGCACCGTACGTAGCCAACCGTGGCTAATCGGAGGTGCGGCTTGAAGGACAACAATCTAAGTACAACAACAACAGCACTCAGCTCTCAATAAATGAGTGTTCGATCTCGATGATTTAAAAGTAGCCTCCTAACATCGCAAGGAAGAGCGTTCCAGACGGCCGCAAAAGCGCATCTCAAAGCGTGCGAGGCGGTGTGTGTGTAGGTCGACTCAGCCTCAAATGAGTACCCAGTGCGGTGTGTAGCAAACATCGCCACTAGGGAGACAAAGGCGGTCGGGCGTGGTGCTGGCCACCCACCCCCTCGTGTGCCGTGCCGGCAGCCTTCATAGCAGAGGTCGCAACCGGGTACCCGATACCGTACCCTACCCGATACCCGGCTACCGTACCCGCCGGGTACGGGTACCCGTTTGCGACCCTGGTGGTACGGGTAGGCCGTGAGTCACTGGTGAGTCACGTTTGTCACTCATTTCCCAACGTCTTGTCTCTTCTCACAATTCAAGTACCTAGAATCAACCCACCGCGCCTGCAACATGCTTCATCCCAGAGGTCGCAATCAGGTACCCGATATACCCGTACCCGCCGGGTACNGGTAGGGTACGGGTACCCGGCCGGGTACGGTTTGCGACCCTGGTACGGCCGGTTAAGGAATCAAAACCCGTTTGCGACCTCTGTTCATAGNACTCGNAAGCATATGCCCCTGCGGCACCGAGGGGGTGAACGGGGTCGTGTAGGGAGTTGGACCCTCTCTTTTTGTTGTTGTGCNGAGGTNGTAGCGTAGCGCTCACCGCGGCGTAGAATGTTCCGCTCACGCCAACCGGTAACATAACCGGCCCGGGCCTCCCAGGTCGACTCGCCCCAATGAGCACCCTTGGTAACAGCTAGNACTTTTTCTTCTTGGTTCTTTCGGTAAAGTCACGTAGAATTGTAATTAAAAATAAAACATTAAAATAATTCTCACGACGTCCTCAGGTGANAGACCTGTTCTCCACCTGAGGACGGCTGCTTGCGTTGTGGCCGAAACGTCGTGAGAATTATTTATTATGTTTAGTTTTTTATTTTATTATTTCCATTACGTGACTTTTCCGAAAGAACCAAGAAGATGAATCCCTGCAGTCACGAAAGCTTTAAATCAAAATTCGCTAGCACTTGGGAGACACAAAGGCGGCCGGGCTTGGTGTTGGCCAACACCCCCACCTCGTGTGTCACAGTGCCAGCCGTCGTAGGCGCTACAGGCCAACATCATTGCCCCTACAGTCTGTTAGACGCTAAACGGAAATCGTTAGTTTGGTATTTCACGCGCATACCTCTAAGGTGAGTGTACAACACGGACGGGTTTATAAGAGGAATGCGAACATTGGCGTCGTGACCTTCACCAGGTAAGGAACCGGTTGGACTCCGCTCTTTGGTCACCGGTCTCAACCGGGAGATTCCGTGCCACTTTTTTTTCTCACTCCGAGATTCAGGCCTCGTTCAGATTCATTGCCCCTTGTGAGTGACGTCCTTTATTTAACCCCAGCTGAGAGAGACCCCATCGAGATGCATTGCCTCCTGTTATTGAGGTCCTTTATTTAAACCACCAGCTGAGAGCGCTCCCATTCAGGTGAACGGTCTCGTGTTGATGAGTCTTGCCGCACGGTGAAGCGAGATGTTGTATACTAGATTTGTGTTACTATTTCATTTATACCTGATGATGATT
The DNA here is from genome assembly GCA_018977245.1 of Lethenteron camtschaticum. Lineage (NCBI taxonomy): Eukaryota > Metazoa > Chordata > Hyperoartia > Petromyzontiformes > Petromyzontidae > Lethenteron > Lethenteron camtschaticum. Next base: position 46,442 of record WFAB01001702.1, read on the forward strand.
GCTTGTGTTGTAATCGAAACGTCGTATGCTAGTATTTAATTTAATGTATTATTTTATCTTTATACGTGACTTTAACCGAAAGAACCAAAGAGTAATTCCTGCAGTCACGAAAGCTCCAAATTAAGTTTGGGATGTTGTGACTGCCAAACGATGAACTAATTTGTACACCGTTTGTAACTTGTTCATTTTACAGAATTCCTGTTCTACGTTCGTCAAGAAATGGCCCCGACTTCTACACTTGGAACAGCAACAACAACAATGTTCATATCATTATTTGGTAAGTAGCATCACCACCACCACCACCACGTGTTACCTGTAACAGAGTGTTGGGGCAAGCGCTGAACGAGGGCTGAGGGTTGAGTGACTGGAGCAGTTGCCACGTGGGTCACGTAGGAGTCACGTGGGGTCACGTGGGACGGAGCGGAGTAGTGAGACGCAGTGGAGAAGAGGGGAGGAGGCTCTCAGAGAGGAATGGAAGGAGGATAAGAAGGAGGAGGAGTGCTTCATGTACAGGGCAGTGTTGAGTCTATGAGTAGCAGTGTTGAGTCTATGGTGCAGTGCTGTGTCTATGGGTAGCAGTGCTGAGTCTATGTGCAGTGTTGAGTCTATGGTGCAGTGCTGAGTCTCTGGGTAGCAGTGCTGAGTCTATGGGTGGCAGTGCTGAGTCTATGGATAGCAGTGTTGAGTCTATGGGTAGTGCTGAGTCTATGGGAGTGTTGAGTTTATGGGCAGTGGTGAATCTATGGGCAGTGTTGAGTCTATGGGCAGTGCTGAGTCTATGGACCAGTGCTGAGTCTATGGGCAGTTTGAGTCTATGGTGCAGTGTTGAGTCTATGGGGCAGTGTTGAGTCTATGGTGCAGTGTTGAGTCTATGGTGCAGTGTTGAGTCTATGGTGCAGTGTTGAGTCTATGGGCAGTGTTGAGTCTATGTGCTGTGTTGAGTCTATGGTGCTGTGTTGAGTCTCTGGGTAGCAGTGCTGAGTCTATGGATAGTGTTGAGTCTATGGGCAGTGTTGACTCTATGGGCAGTGTGAGTGTAAAGACCGTGTTGATTCTATGGGCAGTGTTGAGTCTATTGGCAGTGTTGAGTCTATGGGCAGTGTTGAGTCTTTGGGCAGTGTTGAGTCTATGGGCAGTGTTAAGTCTATGGTGCAGTGTTGAGTCTATGGTGCAGTGTTGAGTCTATGGTGCAGTGTTGAGTCTATGGGCAGTGTTGAGTCTATGGGCAGTGTTGAGTCTACGGGTAGCAGTGTTGAGTCTATGGTGCAGTGCTGAGTGTATGGTGCATTATTAAGTCTATGGGTAGCAGTGTTGCATCTATGGGCAGTGTTGAGTCTATGGTAGCAGTGCGTGTCTATGGGTAGCAGTGTTGAGCCTATGGTGCAGTGCTGAGTCTATGGGAGCAGTGTTGAGTCTATGGGCAGTGTTGAGTCTATGGGCAGTGTTGAGTCTATGGTGCAGTGTTGAATCTATGGTGCAGTGTTGAATCTATGGTGCAGTGTTGAGTCTATGGTGCAGTGTTGAATCTATGGTTGCAGTGCTGAGTCTATGGGCAGTGTTGAGTCTATCGTGCAGTGTTGAGTCTATGTGCAGTGCTGAGTCTATGGTGCAGTGTTGAGTCTATGGTGCAGTGTTGAGTCTATGGTGCAGTGTTGAGTCTATGGTGCAGTGTTGAGTCTATGGTGCAATGTTGAGTTTATAGTGCAGTGTTGTGTCTATGGTGCAGTGTTGTGTCTATGGGTAGCAGTGTTGAGTCTATGGTGCAGCGACCACCATGAGGAGAGAGACGCAGACTCCACAATATGCAGCAGCAGCAGCAGACATGGCCAGGATCTGGCATCGAATCCACAACCTCCTGCATACCAGGCGAGGGAGATTGCATCTCGTCGCCACCTGCGTGTGGCCGCTGTCTATTTGTGTTTCGTGACTTGCGTAAGCGAGACTCGAAATCGCAATGTTCGTTTTGGGGGTTTCCAGTCTACATTTAACTCATGATGCTAACTAACAAATGCATACACGACGCACGATAGCGGGCTGGACTACCTGGCGTCCTGGCTGTCCGGCTGTCGAGCTGTGAAATGTCATCTCTGCTCACTTAGAACAACAAAAAACAACAGACGTCGTGCGTTGACGGGATTTCGCGGTGGATGTGGCTTGAAAGACCTTCACAATGGCCGTGTCACGGATACACTGAGTCAGCAGGGCTGAGATCCTGAGCGTCTGTTACCTATGAAGGTTCACAATGGCCGAGAAAGAAGTTCAACAAAGACAAAGGGGACGTCCATAAATGATGTCACGCACCTGGGGAGGGGGGGGTCAGACATTTGTGACGAGGGGGAGGGGGTGTTTGGGAAATGTGACGTTACATCAAAATGCGCAACTTCAAATAAATATAGACAACACGTTCTACTTAATTAAATACACTATTTAATAAATGTTTTCTCCTACAACATCAGAGTGCAGCGCCACATCAAATACGCACTACAATGACAATAGTTTAAAGCGATTTGAAGCATGTTTTTTTTTGTGGGGTGGGGGGGGCAGAGCTTTGTGACGTCATATTTGAGGTGGGGTCTGAATTTTTGTGACGCCGTGTGACGAAGAGGGGAAGGGGGTCAAAAATCGTTCAAATTCGCGTGACGTCATTTATTGACGGCTCCAAAGATCCCCCGTGTAGCCTTAACGGACTGTTGGGGCAATTGCTGTTAGCGAGCACCTATGAAGGCCGGAACGATACACGAGGGGGTGGGTGGCCAACACCACGCCCGGCCGCCTTTGTCTCCACAGTGGCGATGTTTACACACCGTACCAGGTACTCATAGTAGTGTAGTGTATAGTAGTGTAGTGTATAGTAGTGTATATTCGTGTAGTGTATAGTAGTGTAGTGTATAGTGTAGTGTATAGTAGTGTAGTGTATATTAGTGTAGTGTATAGTAGTGTAGTGTATAGTATAGTAGTGTAGTTAGTAGTGTAGTGCATAGTGTAGTGTATAGTGTAGTGTATAGTAGTGTAGTTTGTAGCAGTGTAGTGTATAGTAGTGTAGTGTGTAGTAGTCTAGTGTATAGTAGTGCAGTGTATAGTAGTGTAGTGTGTAGTGTAGTGTATAGTAGTGTAGTGTATAGTAGTGTAGTTTGTAGCAGTGTAGTGTATAGTAGTGTAGTGTGTAGTAGTCTAGTGTATAGTAGTGTAGTGTATAGTAGTGTAGTGTGTAGTGTAGTGTATAGTAGTGTAGTGTTTAGTAGTGTAGTGTGTTGTAGTGTATAGTGTAGTGTATAGTGTAGTGTGTAGTAGTGTATAGTGTAGTGTATAGTGTAGTGTATAGTAATGTAGTGTAGTGTATAGTAGTGTATAGTGTAGTGTATAGTGTAGTGTATAGTAGTAGTGTAGTGTAGTATGTAGTGTATAGTGTAGTATATAGTGTAGTGTATAGTAGTGTAGTGTGTAGTTTAGTGTATAGTAGTGTAGTGTGTAGTAATGTAGGCTATAGTGTAGTGTAGAGTGTAGTGTATAGTGTAGTGTATAGTAGTGTAGTGTGTAGTTTAGAGTATAGTAGTGTAGTGTGTAGTAATGTAGGCTATAGTGTAGGGTATAGTGTAGTGTATAGTGTAGTGTATAGTGTAGTGTATAGTAATGTAGTGTAGAGTGTAGTGTATAGTGTAGTGTAGTGTATAGTAGTGTAGTGTATAGTGTAGTGTATAGTGTAGTGTATAGTGTAGTGTATAGTAGTGTATAGTGTAGTGTATAGTGTAGTGTATAGTGTAGAGTGTAGTGTAGTATAGGATAGTAAGCCCACTACAACATTTACAATCCGAGTTGCGTGACGTATCGCAGGTAATTACAACAACAACAACAAAGAGCATCATCAGGCAACTCTGCGGTTTCCATTCCACGTACCCCGCATACCGTCAACACCGATGGCACAATGCAACCACGAACTCGTCATGTCTGTGCTGATTAACAGGGCTGTTGAGTCTGGGAAGTTCTGCACCGATCACACTTGACAGGCTGTCACGGGGCATCTTGCTGTTTTTTCCTGGATTTTCTGTTTGCACTCAGTCACATATTCACTTCGAGATGTTTTCTTGTTCATATTTTTGTTTTTTGTTTGTTGCGGTTGCACCCGATTCAAGAGCCGAAAGGCTCACAGGGCGATACCAAATAAATGAAAACTTAAAAAAACTAAACGAAATGAAATGAAATATGCGGGACTGTGTTTAGCCAACTACAAGGTTGTTTGTTGTTGTTCCACCGCACCTCCGATTAGCACGCTTGGCTACGTACGGTGCGAAAAACCGAAACAAAACTTTTGTTACTTGACCAGGCAAGGCCCACTGAACTATGTAGCTCTTTGTCAGAAGCGACCTGGCCACAAATGATAGCTCAACGAAGAGACTTCATCATCATCACGTGGAAATGTATAGCAGCCAACTACTCTAAACGCGTGATGTTGATTCTAAATGTGGAGGGAAAACCAGAGGACCCAAAGTCAAATCCACGAGACCACGGGGTAATCGCGCAAACTCCAAATATATAAGAGGCGTCAGGGTTGGGATCGTAACCACGACCGCCTGTGTCCCAGGCGAGGTGGTTAACATCTCCTAGCCACCGTGATCATGATGAGAGAGAGACACGCACACTCCAAATATACAACAGCAGGCGTCAGGGGTAGGGATCGAACCCACAACCTCTGGTATACCAGTCGAGGTAGTTAACATCTCCTAGCCACCGTGACGCCCCTAATGCCACCATCATCAGTGTAACGTTCTTATCCCGTGGTCCTAACTGGATCATCTGTGATATAGAGCTTCATAGCTCATCGGATTCCTCCAGGATGAGTAAATTAATTCTGATTCTGAAATTCTGATTTATCCGCAGTAACGGTGCTCACTGTCAGCGCTGGGGTTGGGGACGGCTTGGAGCCCAGAACGCAGCGCCAAGGAAGAACAACACGTGGTGAGTTCAATATCAGGTCGTGGTCAACTCGAATTCATCACCACCATCATGACCATCACCACCATCATCACCACCATCATCGTCACCACTAACATCATCACCACCATCACCACAATAATCGTCACCACCACCATCATCGTCACCACCAACATCATCATCACCATCATCACCATCATCATTATCACCAGTTAACTATTACCTGGGCAGTGACGATAGCTGTAGACCGGCTGGGAACGATTTCTAAATAAATAATAATCTAAATAAAGCTAATTTGAGTGATCTTCTAAAAACAGTAATACTCAAACAAAGACCCGTAATAGAATTAAATAACTGTCGCCTTTTAAGTTAAAGTTATCCATTATGTTAATGCAAAAACGTGACATCTAACTAACAGACATAATACAAGTGTGTTGGGTTAGATCGCGTCAATGTATAAATGTGTCGTTAAAACCGCCACCACCCACACAACGAATTAGTAAGGTAGCAACGAATTGGCGTGTTTTGTTAACGTGACAAACTTTACGAATTGGATGTGTTGGGTGGTGGCGGGTTTTAACGACACATATATTTACACGATCTCACCCAAAAAAACCTCTATTATGGAGGATATTGGTCGCGAAAGCCTACGTGTAAAACTAACAATTCCTCTCATTAACCTGACTTCACTATTGCAACTAACTATAACTTGTTTCGCCTGACCTCAATGCCAAAATTCACAAGTGCATTGCTCTTAGGCCGGTTAGCACAGTGAGTGCACAAAATACCCGTCACATCAACACCTCAATTCTCGCTCCGAGAATGACCAAAATATCGGCCCGACTGCCATGCGACGTGAACTCTCTGTAGCAGAATAGATGGGAACGTACTGCCCTCTACTGCCTGATTCGTGACATAGCCAACACGGTGGCGTGTAGCGTGGGACAGTAATATCGTCGAGGCTGGATTATTGAAACTCACTACTACGGGATGTCTGAAAAAAATAATATTGCAAACTGCAGCGTTTACAAAACATTCTGGCACGCATCTTGATGGGTACTGCAAGATGGAGCTGCATTGGATTCTAGTTGCCGAACTCATAGATTCTTAAGGTCGCACTTATTATTACACACAAAGTTTTTGCCACAAATTAACCACAGTACCTTATTGATATCGTCAAGGAGCATAAACAAAAATCATCTCTGGTTATCCTCTCAGAGGATTTTGGTTCGCCATCGTTTACTGCATCGCGCGCTTTAGGATGCGCTTCTGCAACCTTCTGAAATGCTTTTTCTTCCGATATTCGGAAGCTCCTGAGCGGTGCACTTTTAAATAATCTAAGTTGACAAACGAATTTCTTTATAACTGCTTTCTTGTGTTTAGTTTGTTGTCGTTGCCTCGTATCTCCAATTATTACGGTTGGCTATGTATGGCGTGATAGATGTTCAACACACATACAAAAGGGTCAGAGGTCACGCTCTGGGATGTCAAAGGTAGTTGTGTGATATCTACTTCCGTGGGACATACTCTTTAACACGAAAGGTTACACTGCACTTTGAGGGATCCAATGGAATCTGCATCTCATGACATGTTGCCACTATAAGGATTAAAAATACATGGCTTCAACTCCTGGCTATGAATCTCACCAACACCGATGACCAATTGCCATCAGAACGTGATATAGCTGCCAGCGAAATTACCAGCGAAACGTCGTAATCAAAAATTGTAAATGTTGTGGATATACTCTTCAACACACCGGTGGGTTAAAGTAGTGAACTATTTTGTCTTTTGTCAACGTGACACTTTTTTTTTGCTGATTGGCCGTGTCGGGTGGTGGAGGGTTACGACACATTTATAAATAACGCGATCTAACCCAAAAACGTTTATTATGAATAATATTGGTCGCGAAAGCCTGCTACGTTTTAAAGTGATATAGCTGCTCACCCCAAGCTATAAATGCTCTGACACGTGCATTGTCTTTGTGCTGTTCGCCTTTTTGGCGTTCTCTGGTCTGACGCTGCTCGTGAGACGAGGCCACAAAGAAGGCCGCTGTCTCTGGTGTAGGCCAATCAGTTTCAAAGACAACGCCATGTAACACGATAATGACATTATTATTAAAGATAAAATTATATATTATCAGCGCCATGTTTCGATGTAAAGCTTTCGTGACTGCAGGGATTCATCTTCTTGGTTCTTTCGGTAAAGTCACGTAGAAGGGAAGTAATAAATAAAAAAATAAAATAAAATAATTCTCACAACGCAAGCAGCCGTCCTCAGGTGAAGAACAGACCTGTTCTTCACCTGAGGACGGCTGCTTGCGTTGTGGCCGAAACGTCGTGAGAATTATTTTATTATGTTTTATTTTTATTATTTTATTATTTCCCTTCCACGTGACTTTACCGAAAGAACCAAGAAGAAGAGCCATGTTTGTTTGCATGTTCACCACAACTACTGTGCGTGGTCAATGCGACACTTCATTTCCTGAAAAAAGTTTCTATTCGGAGTTTGAACATCTCAACACACCTCCCGTTTTATTGCCAAAAAGGGTGAAACCTATTCTCATTTTTCATACGAGATGTACTAATGTGGGCGCTGTGTGTTGTTACTCTAGAATTTATGGTCGTCACCCAGAGAAAATGAACGCTGTAGCAGGCAGCACGATTCTCCTACCCTGCTCCTACACCTGTACAATCAGCGGTGTTACCCACACACTGGCAGAGTGGTTGAGGATTATAGATGGACGTGAAGAAACGGTGAGTATCTATTTAAAGCTTTCGTGACTGCAGCATGGATTCATCTTCTTGGTTATTTCGGTAAAGTCACGTAGAAGGGAAATAATAAAATAATAAAAATAAAACATTATAAAATACAATTCTCACGACGTTTCGGCCACAACGCAAGCAGCCGTCCTCAGGTGAAGAACAGGTCTGTCGCAAAGACAGTGTCAGACACTCCCTTCTACGTGACTTTACCGAAAGAACCAAGAAGAAGAAACGGTGAGTTATAAATCTCTCTATCAGAGTAAGACATCTAAATGCGGGAAACTTTGCCCAACACGTCTTTTTCGAATGCGTCGGTTTGTCGGAAGACGGGCGGTGATCCGTAACAGAGGTTGTTTTGGGTTAGATCGCGTAAATATATAAATGTGTCGTTAATCCCGTCACCACCCGACACAGGCAATTAGTAAGGATTGTCACGTTAACAGAACATACTAATTTGTCACTAGTACAGCACACTTGTGCAGTCTCTGGCTTGTCTTGATGCACGCTGCTCTGCAGTTTCCTCAGCCTGTGTAACTGTACAGTATCTGGTTTGTCTTGATGCACGCTGACCTACAGTTTTCTCAGCTCGTGCCGCTGCGGTGCCTTCGTTGCTTGTTTCCTGCTGGGTCAGCCGCTGCTTCTCCACTGTTTGTTTTGCGTACCACAGCACCACTCTCATTGTGTTTGTTTTCGACTTGGAGAGGCACTTTTAAATCATCATCTAGATTGAAAAACTCGTTAATTTAAAACTGATGTTTGTGTTTGGTTTGTTGTCCTTCCCCCGTACCTCCGATTAGCATGGTTGGCTATATACTATGTCAAATAAGTTCAACATACATACAACACACATACAACACACGTACAACATACATACAACATACATACAGCTTTGATCTGTGCATGCTTTCGCCTTTGTTGACCACAGATTTTTCAATTCCCCAATGAAGATAGCAGCTCCTGGCCTTTACAGGCGTCCTGGATGGGTGATGCGACCAAGTGTGACGCCTCCATCAACGTCAGCAACATCAAGATTCAAAACTCTGGGCAATATGGCTGTAAGGTCACGGTGTATCCACAAAACAAGCACGACATTGGGTATCTACAGCTAATTGTCAACAGTCCATCAGGTTTGTGTTATTTCCTTTAAACGTCGTCTATATTACCACCCACCACTCGATCATCTATCCTATAGACTAATTCTAGATTTGAAGCATTCGTGACTGCAAGGATTCATATACTTAGTTTTTTCGGTAAAGTCATGTAGGTAAAACATGATGTTAAAATTCTTTTAATTTTGGAGTTACTCCAAAATTAAAGTTACTCCAAAATTAAAGAATTTTAATTTCATTTTTTACCTACGTGACTTTACCGAAAAAACTAAGAGTATCCTATAGACCTCATATAGAACTCAACATGTAAACTTTCGAGCCATGCGCCCAGTGCCATGGTGAACTGGGTTCAACCCTGGCTACGATCTCATCACCACCAATGTACATGAGAACCATTGACTGCTCCTCAACGACATCTACGCAGTCTTAAAACAACGTCGGATATGAGGTGACTCAGAGGTCAGAGTGCTGAGCTAGTGTAGTGGGTCAATAACTAGAAGAGAGTCGCTCTGAGGCAACACACATTGTTTTAAACAAATAATCCCTAACATAAAGGGGTAATGACCCCTTTCACCCGCTATGCCTCCCACTGGCTATTCTAACCCTTCTTGAGTGAAGCTTTGTCTTCACTGGTATATAAGTTGGAGCCGACCCTTGCCAGGGGTACGACTCTGCCCGTGGGTTCTTCTCTTCAGGAGGCTCTTGATCTTGGGATGGACGACGACTGCCCGGATCGTTCAGAGGTCCGGCTTTTATAGAAGTCCGTGGCTTGCTCCGCCCCAGCCACGCCTTCCTTCCAGGACCTTCCACCAGGTCCTGGGAGGTTGACGTCATCCCCAACCCCCTTCCCGGGGTCTGGGGCAGAGGTCGCAAAAGGGTTTTGATTCTTTACCCATACCCGTACCCGGCCGCACCAGGGTCGCAAACGGGTACCCGTACCCGTACCCGGCCGTACCCGTACCCTACCCGTACCCGGCCGGGTACGGGTAGGGTACGGGTATCGGGTACCCGGTTGCAACCTCTGGAATGAAGCCATGTTGCAGGCGCGGGTGGGTTGATTCTAGGAACTTGAATTGTGAGAAGAGACAAGACGTTGGGAAATGAGTGACAATCACGGTGACTCACCAGTGACTCACGGTCTACCCGTACCCGTACCCGGCTGCACCAGGGTCGCAAACGGGTACCCGTACCCGGCCGGGTACGGGTAGCCGGGTGTCGGGTAGGGTACGGGTATCGGGTACCCGGTTGCGACCTCTGGTCTGGGGTCTGCGTCCCAGGATTCGTTTTCCCATCTGGGTTACCGTTGGCCTCTTGGGCCATAGTCCATTGACACTGGGCTCAGTCACACTACCGCCCCTATTGACACGTGTGGGATACTACCGGCTGACAGCATTGAGGTGCATAATAACACTGGTCAACACACTTTTTTTGGCATAAGGTATTCCAATGGTTTTAAGGTAATTTTGGGGTGCTGATTCCAAATCTGGCATCAGTTTTTGTCTATCACCTCAGGTTTTTGAGATATCAAATATTGCATTTTCAATAAAAACTGCCGAAGAAAAATATTAAATAAATGTGGATATCTACATAAAATGATATTATAACACACTATCCTAAAAATACAGCACCATATTTTAACACTAAAGCAGTCACTGACTCGCAACAACTTGCAATCATCAGTGACAGAGTTAATTTCGGGTAAAATCAATGAAAATGGGGTATGCCGATAGCATAAAGATGAGATGTGATAGAGCAAATCTGAGATCAGATTTGGAATCAGCACCCTGAAATTAGTCTAAAACAGCTGCAAAAGTCTAGGCCAGAAAAAATGTTTTTTTTGTTGACCAGTGTAATAATACCTCTACACGAGTACCACTCAGAAGCATGGGTTCAAGTCCAGACATTTGCCTGCGAGTTAACCGAGTCCTGCAGTCGAGTGAGTTGATGGACTAAGCCCCCCTTCTGCAATTCTGCACTTAAATGACGAAATTTTAACTCTCAGAATTAAAACGTATCTGGTTGATTGCCATGCGGTAAGCGCTGTTTCATGTGCAAGAGCAATTTGGGTAAGTCCTGCTCCCAACTGTGTAGACAAGCAGACCTCGCTTGAAGAAATCTCAGAGTTAGCTCTGTGATATCCGCTTTACGGATTGTTCACTAGCAAGAAATGTTACACTAGTATGTGAGAAATCTCAATGGATGTTTTTTATTAATGACGAGACACGGGAATAAAATTTGTAACAAAAGATATAGTGAAAACCCTTACCCAACGCGGCTTCATCTAACGCGTGTTTTAGCTGGAGACGGTTGTGGCTGATGGGGTTTGTTTTCCACAACACAGGGGTAATACTCTTTGGTTAAATTTCGATTTAAAGCTTTCGTGACTGCAGGGATTCATCTTCTTGGTTCTTTCGGTAAAGTCACGTAGAATGGAAATGATAAAATAATAAAAATAAACCAATAAATAATTCTCACGACGTTTCGGCCACAACGCAAGCAGCCGTCCTCAGGTGAAGAACATGTCTGTCGATAAGACAGAGTCTAAATGACACGTCTTAGGCTTGGAGTGTCTATTTAAGCTGTGAGGGAGGAGCATTTTATTATATAAGAAAATATACTAATGTGGACGTTGTGTGTGGTTTCTCTAGAACTCGTGGTTGTGACCCCAGATAAAATGAACGCAATGGCAGGCACTACATTTATCCTGCCCTGCTCCTACACCTGTACAATCAGCGGCGTTACCCACACGCTGGTGGAGTGGTTAAGCATCATAGACGGGCATGAAGAGAGGGTGAGTTACTTCGCTGTCCGTTCTGTGCGCCATTTGCCACTAAATTGCATCAAGCGCAAGCGTGGAATTGATAGTTTGTTAGTGTAGAGGTGATAGCCACTCACCATTTAGTAACCTGCAGTACCACTGAGTGTCAACGGAGTGCAGCAGCGTTACCTCCCTGGGGAAATGCCCGGGGTCAAGCAGTGGTGAGAGCGGATCAGAACGCCAATTCCTGCTCGGAAAATTCCTTTAGTCAGATAAGGTCAAAGCCGATCAAAACGACCAATTGGGAAGGACCAATCAGAAGGTTCCAAGAAGGGACGTGGCTTGGACGAGCCAGTCACGAACCTGTATAAAATCCAGAGCGCTGAGAGCTCTAGTTGAGTTCTCTCCACACGAAGACCGAAGCCCGGGCTGAAGATAGATATGACCCTGGACCAAGCCTTGCAGCGCTTCTAAGGGCTGAGGCTCAGTGTGACCAATGGTCGGGGACCCACCGAGCCAGTGGTCGGGTCAGATAGCCTCCCCTAGGTCCCAGCCAGAGGATGTTAGGTTAGCGGGTAACTCGTGAGTAGGTCCCGCCGAGTCCGGAGGCCATACCTCCCTAGGTATCGGGTAAGGGGACTGTATACCCATTATGTGTGTTAGGGACCGTGACGAAGAAAGACAATAAACAGTGTGTGCCTCAAAGGAAGTTTATTCGTCCGTAATTGAAACACTACTTTAGTAAACCTGGCCACATGACCATTGAGCATGTACAATATGCAACGCAGATGAAGAGGTTTGTTATTTCTATCCAGATCGATGGCCCCTGGTCACGTGACTGGGCTGAGGCATGGGCCAGCCATTTGAAAACAGTTTCCACGTGAAGCTACTTTGTCAATAGTTAATCCAGCACAGTTGCATGCCCTGTAGCCAGAATCATTCTCGGGTTTTATCTGAATGAATTTTATACTGAAACAATATCACACATTTGATCTCCGTGTGCTGTTTTTATCTTTATTGACCACAGGTTTATAAACACCCATATGGAGAGAGCGATCCCTGGCCTATCCAGGCCACCTGGGTGGGTAATGTGTCCAAGTGCGACGCCTCCATCACCGTCAGCAGTTTGCAAACAAACGACTCTGGGCGATATCGCTGTGAGGTGACGGTGTTTCCACAAAACATGCAAGACATTGGGTATCTACAGCTGAATGTCCACCCACAAACAGGTTTGTATCACGTCCTTCATAGCACTGTCCTACCACTCACTGCTCCCATCATCTGTCATGTAGCCCAGACCTAGCACTCAATATCCATCTTGACTTTCGTGTTTGGTTTGTTGTCCTTCCCCCGCACCTCCGCTGCTGGCTATGTACGGTGTGAAAAAAGTTCAACACGAATACGTACACGTGACAGAACCATGGACATAGAACCATGGTCATCTGGGTTCAACTCCTGCCTGTGACTCTTCACTTTCGGTGTTCAATTGGCATACAATCCGGATATCAAGTCTCATGAGTTTATCATCTTAGCCTGGCCACCTGGGCACCCTTGCAAAACAGATGTTCCTTCTCAACGGATTATCAAGGTGAAATTATGAAAGAAATAAAAAGAGTACTACGCAAGCATTTTAACATTATATTTGGTTATCTGACTTTGCACTTAATTTGGCTAATTCCAAGCTCTTGCTGTTAAATAAACCGGGTAGAGGTCGTCTAACGCGGGGGTTACGTACCTAGAAAATGGCGCGTTGGGCTAAACCGCGTTTGGCAAATAATACACCTAACGGGAAAATTATGATTGCGTTCCTGGGTCCGAAATGATCACTCCTTTGCTCTTTGCTTTACAAAAAAAAGTTTGCTAGTTTTTGTACTAAATGGATGTTGATTCGCTCTCCATTTTTTGCGTGTGTGTGCACTCTTCAGTTTTCACTCCCCCCTCAACACAAAACCCCCATCTACACTTATCTTTCTGTACCACGGCGCTCACGCCCAACGCTTACCCCTAACACTGTCACTTGAATGTTAAATGATTCGCCATCTTGGCGTTCGTGTGACGTCATCAGCGAATTGACGGCTAGATGCATGCGTCAATATGTGAACATTTGTGTTGTACATGTTGAGTATGTTGCTTTATCACACACACAAAAACGTACATGTAAATATATCGTTCTCACAGTTTTTATGATTATATTTCGTAAATATAAATGTGTCGTTAGACGCGCCACCACCCAACACAGCCAATTAGTAAGGTTTGTCACGTAAACAGAACATGGCAATTCGTAAATGCACAACATTCAGAATTAGAGTACGACGTTTTGCCAGTAATTACAATTAGCATCATCAGGCAACAGCCAGATTTGTGAGGAAATCTTCCTGTTTCGTTCTTAAATAGACGGATAATTGTGATGTCATCACTTACGAGCCCCTATGCCAAATCTGACTACAATGTTTAGTTTTTCAAAAAATCTGGCTAGTTTATCAGTTACTCCCTCAATGTACGCTATTTTTATTGTTTTAATTACTTGGGCAGTTTCAATGCTCTTGTTATTTGATTTGGTTTTGTCATTCAGTGCCCTGTTGATTTGTGCATCACTGTAATTGTTCAATTGCAGCGCTTCTTTAACCTGTTTAATTTCACTTCTCAGACTATCTCCATCTGACACTTTCTTAGCCCGATGTATCAGCGTCTTGATGAGAGAGAATGTCTGTGGGGTGATGGTGTGACTGCATTCAGATGCAGTGTGCGTATTCTTTCAGTAAACATTGTTCTGTCAACTTCCACTTTCATAGTGAGTTGAGATGATTGGCGAGTTGAGATGATTTAGAAATTCGTCGAGTGTATCTTTGCCGTGTGGCCAGACAATCAATGTGTCATCCACATATCTTTGAATCTCTGGCCGTCGCATCTGAGGGGCTCACAAGTCACGACACCATATCTATCCCTCTAAGAACGAAACAGGAGGATTTTTCCACAAATCTGGCTGTCGCCTGATGATGCTAGTTATACTTACTGGATAAACGTCATACACAAATTGTAAATATTGTGCATTTACTCTCCAACACACCGGTGTGCTGTAGTAACGAATTAGCAAACCTACTAATAAGGCTGTGCAGGGTGATGGCGGTTTTAATGACACATTTATATTTACGTGATCTAGCGCAAAAAAACAACCTCTTTTGGATAATATTTATCGAGGAAGCCTCCGTGTTAAACTGAGCATTAACCCACGCAGAGCCGGACCATCACCCCAGTGTACCAGAAAGACCGACCTCAGGCAAACCGTGTAGAGCAGAAACACGCGTTTGACAAAGCCGAATTGGGCAGGTTTTCCTGCATATCTGTTTGAGTCTCATGCATCAAATGTGACTCGCTTTTGCAGTGCACTATGGGAAAACGATCCTCCCTGCAGTGCGGCTTCAATGGTACCTAAACTAAACTACTTTTAATTTTACCAGGCCCACTGAGCTATGCAGTTCTTTTCAGAAGCGAGCGGGCCACAAATGATAGCAACTCAACAAAAAGGCTTATCGCGTGGACTTCTATAGCAGACACATACTCCAACGCGTGATTTGATTCTAAATATGGAGGAAGAAACTGGAGAATAGGGAGAAAAATCCATGTGACCACGGGGAGAACATGCAAACTTCAAATATACAGCAGGCTCAGCGTCGGGATCCAAACCACGACCCCCTGTATACCAGGCGAGGTAGTTAACATCTCGCCACCGTGGCACCACTTAAGGGGACCTCAGAGGTAGCTTTAAGATATCCACTTCCGTGGACCGTTCTCTAATATGCAGCATTGCACTGCTCTGCTAGTCATCCAATGAGATGTTTAGTGTCCTGCAAAGTGTTTGCCCTTTCTCTGTTGTGAGCACAGCACCTCCCCCAGAGGTCCCATCCCATTGCTGATGTAAACATCGTGGGTTTGTCCACAGACCTGGCCGTTGTCACCCCAGTTGAGGTAAAGGCAAGAGTAGGCAGCATGGTCCTCCTGCCCTGCTCTTACACCTGCACCATCAGTGACGTTTCAAGGACGCTGGTGGAGTGGTTCAGGACCATAGGCGGACACAATGAGAAGGTGCGTTACTATTACAGTTGCAAATCCATATTTCCCCCTCTGACTAAACCCTGCACGCAAAAATGAATAACACGTAATTATTAGCGACCTTTCATGCTAATATGTGGTAGTGGAAGGTTTATCACTTTCCACTGCTGGTGGGCCATGGGCTTTCAACCTCAACATTTTACAGACACCACATTTTACCTTGAAATATCCAACTATAATCGTATCTATTTCTCTGCTCGATCTCCTTTTACTTTGAAGAAGAGCCATTGCCCAAATTGTCGGGTTATTTTATTTTACTGTTATAGGGAACGTTACTGATGAAATATTTTTTTTTTACAATGAGCATGTGTATCATATGTGTAACGGCGTAAGTAGCGCAGGAGACGTCGACGGAGGCATCACGTATTTATTAACAAATTTCTACTATATAGCACGTAGAGCACCCTCACACTTGAAGGGGTAACGAATGGCCCCTTCACCCGGTTCTATCCGAGGCAGTGTCCCTCAGCTAACATTTCCCCGTTAGCTCCTACACCCCTCTAACTCAGGCCATCCTAGTGGAGGCTAACTGACCTGGCCCAGCTTCGGCTCAGGTCCGACCCTCAGCCACACGAGCCTGGCCCTCACAAGGACACAGACCTCGCTGCTATGAGGTCGCCCCTGGCTTGCCCTGCTCGGCTCTTACAAGAGCAGCGAGTCAGGGTAGTCCCAGGGCTAGCTAGCTGCTCTTCAATCTTCACTGGCTCTTCATTCTCTTCTGCTCCAACGACTGCCTGGAGCTCTCTCGCGCACCGCCTTATATACCCAACTGCCCCCGAGGGGCGGGGCTTTATGCGGACGTTGATGTAGACACCCCAACGTAACGGCTTGCTACACCCCGGTATGTAATACCTCTACATATGTATAGAGAATCCCACCCTTGAATCGCATCGTTTGTCTGTACGTGTTCTCACCTTTATTGACCACAGGTTTATAAGATCAAATACAGAAAGAGAAGCCTCAGGCCATTGCAGGTGACGTGGCTGGGTGATGAGTCCACGTGTAACGCCTCCATCACCATCAGCGACATCCAGACCCACGACGCCGGGCAATATCGCTGTGAGGTCACGGTTTCTCAATACGACAAGCCAAGCATGCAAGACATCGGGTATCTCCAGCTGAATGTTCACAATGAACCAGGTTTGCATTATGTCATCCCCGTATCTATTTAACACCGACTGCTTTATCATTCTTGCTAAGCGAAAATTCAAATTATCTCCATTGTCCAGATTTACCACGAAAATTCACTCTGTTGGCACAGGACATAAAAGGTCTTTGTCACATCCTGTAGTATAAGAAACTCGACTATTGGCTGAGTTGTCTACGTGAGCCAATGATAGCTTGATTTCCTTCTCTTGTCTGTGTCCCATGAGATTGTTGTTCACTCGTGGGATGTGGAATCCTTTGATGTTGAAAAAAAGCTTCTTAGCTCAAAGGGGCTCTACTCAGGAAATAAATTTCTGATTCGGATTCACTTCAAGTGCCGATGCGGGAGCTGCAATGCGATTTGCAGCGTCAACAGGAAACCGGCACAGCGATGATTGACCGGCTGGCTGTCAATGACTCCGTTTGGCGTTATTGCCTGCTGCTGAAGTTGACCCAAAAAGTCATCAAAAGCTGTTGTACCGTTCACCTAATGAACACGATGCTCAGCAAATCGTGTGTTGAGGGTGAACACCTCACCAGTGAACATAGTCACAAGAGAACCATGAACAATGGCGTCCCTCTAGGCTCGGTTATTATAGCACCGTCACTATTTTACATTCACAGGCAGGCCTCGCCGGACGCGGGGGGTTAGGTTCCTAGAAAATGACGTGTTAGGCAGAACCGCGTTCGACAGATAATAGACATTGTGGGAAAACTAGGGTTGCCTTCCTGGGTCCGAAATGATCATCCCTCCCTCTGTGTTACTAATTTTACAAGATGTCTGCCCTTGTTATTTTACTAAAGGATGCCGAGTCACTCTCCATTTCTTGCGTGTGTACACCAGAGGTCGCAAACGGGTTTTGATTCCTTACCCGTACCCGTACTCGGCCGCACCAGGGTCGCAAATGGGTACCCGTACCCGTACCCGGCCGGGTACAGGTACCCGTTCCCTACCCATACCCGTACCCTACCCGAAATGAGTGACAAATGGTTACTCACCAGTGACTCACGGCCTACCCATACCCGGCCGCACCAGGGTCGCAAACGGTTACTCATACCCAGTAGCCGGGTATCGGGTAGGGTATGGGTATCGGGCACCCAGTTGCGACCTCTGGTGTACACTCTTAAACATGAAACCCCCGTCTCATTCCCGCACCGCAGAACTCACGCCCAATGCTCTCCCCTAACAATGAATTCCCAACCCGACGCTCTCCCCTGACTCTGTCGCCAATTCGCCATCTCGGCAGCCGTCTAAAGTCCTCAATGACTGGACGGCGAGATGCTTGCGGCACTATGTAAACATTCCCATTGCATCGTTGTGCATGTTGAGTGTGTTACTTTTTCACACGAAAAACTCTGAAAAACACACGCACACTAAAACATGCATGGAAATTAAATCGTTCTTAAAGTCGATTCATTCACGCCTTGCAAAGGATGAAGCAGTCTCGCGGCACTACATTTTGACATGGAGATGAGAGTCTTAGCAGCGTCCAGCCAAAACATCACCCCCGTGTTATGGAAAACTAGCCTCATTAGGTGCACCGCGTAGAGCCAGAACGCGAGTTCGATAAAGCCACAGAACGTCTGCTGCTGCTGAAAACCAGGAGGAGCAGACGCTGTGCAGCACAGAAGCGAGGATGGTGCGATGGATCTCAGCGATCACAGGACTGGATCGGTCAGAACTGAAGGGCTGGGGAAGGATGCGGGAGTGGTGGTACTCGAGCAGAGAGAGGGAGTCGGCTCACAGGGCTGGGGCTGCCTTAGTAGAAGAGGGGGCAACCGCAAAGGGCGATGAACGTGGAGGCACCAGGGCAGAGGGGCAGGTCGAGTGCGAGGGAGTAGAAGTGGCGAACGCGGCGGATTCGAGGCACTGGAGAGTAGACGCGGAGGTGCCCCAAGGCAGCGACGAGCAGAGCAGGAGGAGCTGCAGGGCAAAGGCCGCACGAGAGGAGGGGGCATGGCAGGAAGAGGAAGAAGACGTTGACTGTGTGTATCTCTTGGGTGTTCACGTGTTTCCGTGTCGTCTGAGGTTTGTGTTTAAAAGAACCGACAGACGCAGCACCCACGCCAAATCCAGCTTCACCTCCATTACATGTAGTTTGGATCGCCCTTGGAGTCACTGCTGCTCTGGGTGCTGTTGCTGGAGTTGGTTTTTACTGCTGGAAGAAGAGACCATGTCAGCCAAGGGATCCAGCAGGCCAGTGAGTATCGACCGCACTTGCACCAGAACCTCGCAGTGAGTGATAGAACATGGCTTATAATGGCCACGCCAGGGACCCTGAGCCGGCCCTCTCCAAGGGCCTGAGTTTGACTCCAGCTCCCTGCCTGCCCGAGACTCAGAGCTGTGCTCAGTGGAACCATCGTGAGCTCCTGGCAGCTGGGACCCCTGAGTTAGACTCCCAGCCGTGGCTGCTGTCAGTGACAGGGGCTCCATGTGAGTGGGAGTGGTGACGTGAGACTGAGTCAGTCATAGGAGATGGTGAATCTCAATGGACTCTTCTTCCTAGCGTTGTTCCCGCTGTGGCGCAGGGTCCGCTTTTCGGCATTGTCTTCTCCATTTGGCTCGGTCCAGGGCATCTTCAGGGGATGCGTTGACCGTCTTCATGTACAATGGACTCTCACGTAGTTAAATAAAATACATCAATCACAGGAGACAATATCTCAATGGGTTTTCACGTGGTCAAATAAAGGATGTCTTTCAAATCAGGGTTAGTGATTGCTGTGGTCAGTGGTTCCATGCGGGTGCCAGGCAGGTGTGAGGCCTGGGTTAGACTCCCAGCCGTGCCAGTCACACAGGTTGCATGTGGGTGAGGGTGGTGATGTGTGATCGACGCCTGTCCACTTCTCTCTCAACAGGCCTCAAGAAATAGAGCCAATGAACCCAGTTGTATGCGATCCTGGAGGATGCTCAGGTGAGAGCGAGAGAGGCTTGAAGCACGAGCCACTCTTGTCAGTGTCATTCTTCCTGTGTGTGTTTGTGTGCGCACTGCACTAAGAACCAGCCACCTGGGTTCAATTCCCTAACCTCGCTGCATTGTGTAAACGCCAGCACCCTCTCGAGGTGTTACTCGCTAACAGCACTTGCCTCGACTGACTGGTCAAGGCTACATCATAGGGGACCTTTATGTTCATTCTAGATTTGAAGTTTTCGTGATTGCAAGGATCTATACTCTTTGTTTTTTTTCCGGTAAAGTCACGTAGGTGATAAAATAAAACTAATAAATTAAATCACGACGTTTCGGAGGCAACACAAGCTTCCGTCTTCAGGTAGAACCGTCACAGCAAAAGTACTGTATCACTTGCTACTCCTCCTGAAAATCAGGAGGAGCAGACGATGTGCAGCACAGAAGCGAGGATGTTGCGATGTATCACTTTATACAGTCATTTTGCTTTTGTCATGGCACGGGAAGGGACTTTGATTCATGAGCCGGGTGCTTGAGGCTGCAATGAAGCCANCCCCCCCCCCCGTTACGAAGCATGCAGGGGCACGTGCAGGGCGCTAGGAATCGCGTGGCTTGGATAGGGTAGACAACTTGGAGGTTGGGAATGCGAGAATGGTGGTCCAGACTGTCTGGGAAGAGAAGGGGAGTGCTCAATAAATTGCTTAAATTCGGGCTCGCAGCTTGAGTCAATCATTTTTCTACGTTTTGGTGAATGACCAATTGTTCTGTTCATGTTTTAAAGCATTTACATTGCAAGCACAGATTAGGCTTGGTTTGGTCTTCATAGAACTTACTTTTTTTTTAAACTGTATAACGAGCCCACCCAAGCATTAGCGCAATATTTCAATTGCACACTGGGCGTGTGTGTGTGCTGAATGGACTTGCCGATGACTGGTACCAGCGGCGTCAAGATCGGCCTCTGTGCAGGAGGCTCGTGAAGGACGCTGCTGAGCAGATGGAGGCAGTCACCCTCCAACAACAACAACGGAGGGCAGAGGAGGTGGCTAAAGCGCTGAAAGTTGGCACAGTAGGGGGCACAGGTGGCGCATCTGCCAGCCATCTCAATCAACCCATGAGACCAGGGTCTGTTTCGTGACCTGCTAGCGAACTTTGACAAATCACGGAACCTCAAAGTGCGCCTAGAATGGCACAAGTGCAGTTTTGACGTCATTGTCACGTTGTGAGCGGCTGTTGTTGTTATACACGTACCTGTATTCGTTATCTATGCACGTATTGCACAATCTTACGCTGTCTTTCCGACAGACCTGTTCTTCACCTGAGGACGGCTGCTTGCGTTGTGGCTGAAACGTCGTGAGAATTATTTTTTTATGTTTTATTATTTTATTATTTCCCTTCTACGTGACTTTACCGAAAGAACCAAGAAGATGAATCCCTGCAGTTACGAAAGCTTTAAATCGAAATTAAATCTTACACTGCTCACTTAGCCTCATCACGCACTCATTGCTTACCTCTCTATATTATACAGGTCAAGTTGGACTGGCAGAGCAAGCAGATGAGCCAAACGATGAAGAAGGAGAACGTAAGACCTCAATCTAACGAAGCCAGAAGTCCTGCCAACCAGTCCCAAGCCACCTTAACTAACACAACAAGATGTACCAATCAACTCACCACTGCTAGAAACTAACCCCATATCGAGCCAACGATCAAGACGCCGGCAATGTGCAGTTGAACCGCAATGCCTCGTGAAGCTACTAAAGTCCTGATTTGGTTTTGACCGTCAGAAAATGTTGATGTAGAACGCGAGACCTCAACTGTGTGGGCGTGGCTATAAAAATGTGGGCGTTACTGGTGGAGGGAGGGGCAACCAGTTGACCACGTGTCACGTTTGAGCCTCCCAGACACGTGGTAGCCTTACCTTCATTTTGCGAGTTGCATTGACTTGCTGACTCACAAAGGACTGGCATAGAGACCCCGTATATTTACACAGAGACCCATATATTCACAAAGAGACCCATATATTCACATGGACACCATAGATTCACATACAGACCCATAGATAGAGATCATATATTCAGAAAGAAACCCAACCACTCACACAGCAAATGGCTAATATAGTGACCCACACGTGAAAGTATAGAGCAGCATTCTTTATAGAAACCCATAGACTTAGATAGACACATGACATGGTTGTGATTAAACTGGGCTCTCAAATGCAGTGAGTTGATGGTGGTCAGCCCGGTCACCAATTACTGCACAAAACAAGACCAATCACGTACATTTATCCTATCATCCTTCATTTATCCGATAAGTTAAACGTCTGCTTGGCTGCCATCCGACAACGTCTCAAAGTGAGCCGTGCGAGGCGTTGTGAGCCCAGCTGTAAAGAGGCTATGAAGGGAACGCGAAGGATTCTTGTGACAAGTCCAGTCCAGTCCCTTGCCCAACAGTTTGTTTCACACGCCGGGGTCACACCACTCTGCAAGATTTACAATTCGATTCCTTGTGCCTGTAATATGACGCCGATAGTTGAATTATATGCTGTAAATAAAAGTGTTTTGTTTACATTACACTCTTCCCTCTCGCGGGTTTAGCTATCGCTGTTTTGCAGTTTCGTGCCAAGGCTATTGAGGTACAGTTTGCCGTTCGCGCCGCTGTGGCTGGACCATTCGCGGTTGACTGCCGCGCGATTGCTGCTGCTGCCATGGAAGGACACGGTGGTGCCATCTTATCCCACGTTCAGTCTTTCGTCTCTTCTCTCAAGTGTCCCATTGCGGGTCCCGGGTCACGTGGTGTTTCTAGCCTCGAGTGAGGAGGCAGTGAGGTTCAGCCACCCGCAATTTTTTGTTTCTATCGTGCGTTAGGAACAATGAACCAAAGTCCATTTTTTTACATTTTATTCGATTTTGGGGAAGGCGGATTTTCTGATTGCGGCCTTTTACCAGGAACGTAACCCCGGCGATGGGCAAGGGTTTGCTGTTTAGTAAATACTAAATCGATGCACCTGTATTCTATTTTTGCAAGCTATAATGCACTTCATATACAGTTTTGTATGCACAAATTAAGTATATATTGAATTTGATTCGAAGATGATATGTATTACTCCCGAATGATTGATCTATTCAAATCAGATGTACAAGTGTATATTTAAAAATTGTGATGATTGAGTGCTACTCTGGAAAAATCTTGATAAACCACATGCCTCCGTAGATGTTTTTTTAGCAAAACCCAACAACGTAGATTACAAAGCCAACACAACGATGCCGAGTTGTTTAGGGGTTAATGTCAAGAATGTTGACATAGAACCCAGAAACCAACACGGGTCATTGTGATGGCTACAATGACAACTGACTTCTCGTGGTATGAAATCCAGGCATACCACTTATAGCAACTCTGTTTACCAAGAACGCATCTCGAGCGCTATACGAGGTATGCCTGTATACAGCAGTCCCTCGGTTAACAGTGACATTGGTTAACACATTTTCGGTTAACGTTTTGCCTCCCATAAGACCCCATGGTTTCGACTAACGTTGTGATTAACGGTACGCTTACATTACGCACACAGGCGCCAATTTCGGCCAATCCGAGCACTCGTAAGTGGGTTGAGCCAAGCCCTCAGCCTATCAGCGACGCGCATTTATGAGCGTTTAGACCTCGACTGGCTTTGTTTACATTATGACATTTCTGTTTTGGCAGTGGAAACAGACTCAGTGCTTTCACTTATATTTCAACTCATAAGTGAATTCTAATAACAGTTATTGGTGGAACGGGACAAAACGTTAACCGAAGGACTACTTTATATATGTTTTTAAACAAACCAAGTTCATTGCCTGAGGAGAGTTCCATTAGTTTGAGCAAAATCGCCGTCTGTTCAGTCATTGAAAAGCCTGAGATGTGAGCTGCCTCGCCTACTATCCTCTCGCCGTGGTCGTGTGAATTTTTCTTTGGATCCTTTTTACCTCCACGTTTAGAATCAACACGCGGTTAGAGTATTTGGAAGCTTTAAATTTCTGCTCAATAAACCACTTTGTTGAGCTATCATTTCAGGCCAGGTCACTTGTGCAAAAGAGCTACATAGCTGGGTCCTCAAAAAATCGTGTTAGGTGGAGGAGTTACCAAACAACCCTCATCCCATAACCATACGAACTTTCAACAAACTCCGAGACAAGAAAGCTCATCTGATCGAGTCACTCACAGACCGTTGGGACAAGTGCTGTTAGCGAGCAGCAGCAGCACCTATGCATGCGTGAATGTTGAAGTAATCTGCAGGTGTGTGTTGGCACAGTAGGGGGCACAGGTGGTGCATCAGCCAGTCATCTCGGTCATCTCGGTCAGTCGACCCGTGGCATCTGCTGGGTCTGCCCCGTGACCTCCTGCCAGCGGGCGTTCGACACTTCACGTGGCAGCCTCAAGGTGTACTTGGCCTGGCACAAGCGTCGTGGTGACGTCACCGCCACTTAGTGGCGAACGGCGGTTGTTGTCTATCTGTCTCTGTGGGTGTCTCTGTGGGTGTCTCTGGATGGCAGTGGGCCAAATCTGGAAATTCCACCTTATAACGGCGCGCGTTCCGCGTTATGACGGTGCACCTTCCACGTTCTGCGAAAAGCGTTCCCGAATGGAAGAACCGCATTATATCGTTTGAACACCGGCGCGTTCAGCGAGGACTCACCGGAACAACACTCACCGCAATGTCTGTTTAACGGTAACGGTCTCGTCGGATTGGTGGAGGGTAAACGACTCGAATGTTGATGCGATGCAACCAGGCCCGGATTAAGATTTTGTAGACCCCCCGAGGCTACAGGTACTGTGAAGGCCCCAGTAATAATTTCAAAAGGTGAAGCAAGTTTAACACGTGGCAGGCTATCGCGACCAATATTATTCATAATATAGGTTTTTGGGTCAGATCACGTTATTTATAAATGTGTCGTAACCCTCCACCAACCGACACGGCCAAATAGTAAAACATATGTCACGTTTTTCAAAGGACAAAATAATTAATTTCTTTAGCCCACCGGTGTGGTGAAGAGAGAATATGATTTTAACTATCAGCGAAACGTCGCACTACTCAAATTTAAAATGTCCCCTTTCTGGCAATAAAACAGTTCTGTTACTATATTACAAAATCTTAAAGGGGAAACCCCCTATTATCTTAATTTAATACTGGCAAAGGAGGTCTCGTGATGTAGCTGTTCACCCGAGCTCTCAATGTCCTGATGGTGGCGTTGTCTTTGTGCTGTGTACGGCTTTTGGCATCCTCTGGTCTAACACCATTTGAGACTAGGCTCTAAAGAAAGCTGTCTCTGGTGTGGACCAATCAGTTTCACAGACAATGCACACGCTGTCAGAGCATGTTTTTTTGTTTGCATTTTCACAACATGTATATGTGGTTAACGCAGACATGATTCCTTGCAAAGGTTTCAGTTTGGTGTTTTAACATCTTAACACAACCTGTTTTATTGCCAGAAAGGGGAAAACATATTATCACCCTGGTTTTGTTACTGCTTTAAGATGTCCCCAGCCAATCAGCGATGCGCATTGATGAGCGTTTAGAACTCAACTGGCTTTGTTTACATTATGACGTTTTCTGTTTTGGAAGTGGAAACAGCTCTGTTGCAGACTCAGTGATTTTTCTAATATTTCAACTCACATGTGAGTTCGATTAACAGTTATTTTAGTTCACAGTAGTTTTTGTGGATCGGGACAAAATGTTAACCGGACTACTTTACATATATACACCAGCTGGGGGGGGGGGCATTACCTGGACCCAAGAGATGAGATTATTCATGCGTGGATTTGTTTGTGATGGGTGTTGTTGACCTGTGTGTAACAGTGTGCAGAAATTGTTTAATGAAATGTAATAATTCGAAAACTGAAACGAAATGTATAATCACTACCTAAAAGCCTGTTTGTACACAATATTTGTCATATATACTCCCTCTTCTGAACAAATTGGGCCTTCAATGAATACGGTGGCATTTGATAATAAAGCAACGCTTGCCTACGCCACGTATAATTGTCCATGAGCAAAAATTGGTTGCGGCAAATACAATCCCAAGTGAGGAACTGACTGTCCTTGTCCTTTGTTGATGATCATTGCAAGTGCAACTTGAACAGGGGACTAACTAGATTCGTCGGAGTTGAGACGGAGGAGTGGATTCGTTACCTGATCATCGCAATGCGAGGAATTGAAACTCTTTTCCCATGAAGAGAGCCGGTCATCATCATCGCATCGATGCAATTTCTTGTCAGTGGGCAGATTTGAAAGTCTCGTTCCATTGCAGAGACCTTATTCTCCATCGATATTTCGAATCAACATGATTGGCGCTCCAACTTTTCAAACGTAGCTTGTGAGGGGCATTAGATTGAGTGTGAACGTGTTCACAAACTCCCGAGAGTAAAGCCACTGCAGGAGATCATGCACTGACCTACTAACTTTTATATGTAGATGCGTCTGGGTGATTTATTTACCTTCCTTGTATTGTTGTGTTGTAAAATAAGAAAAAACATGAAAATTAGGCTATTAATAATAAAATAATGGCACGTGTGTAATTAATGTTCATTGATGTTAATTGAGTGTGTGTAATGTTGTGATAAATCGAATGTGTGATTAAATGTGTGTAAAATATCGAGTGAAAATGTACGTGTATGATGTGTATCATCTATGTGTGTGAGTGTAGGAGTATTATTAACGTGTGTGTGTGTGTTTGTATTATGATCAATAGGTGGGTTGTGTAGTTATGAGTATTATTATTGGCTCTTTCGTTGTCTCGGGGTGTATTATGTGTGTGTGTGACGGTATGTGATTAACGTGTGTGTGTGTGTGTGTGTGATGCTTAGCTTCGATGTCTACGAGTGTATAACCAATCATGATAATACTTTTACTGATGATTATCGCTTAAACATTTACTGATTATGATTTCAGTGTAATTATGTCCGGTACCGGAATTCATATCTCGCCGCAGGATACAGTTCTTATGATTAAGATAATTTTGCATGAACTTATGAAGGAACCACTCAGACTCTTCTGTTTGGAGCAACTTTAACATATAAAAACACTCTAATGTGCAAACACACTTATGATCAGAATTTCCACAACAGTACTTTTGCAAATATTGTACTCATCGATCTGTTCAAATTATAACATCAATGGGCAAGTCTTATGTTTACGTTGTTAAACAGCGCAATAGAACAATAGGCTAACTTCTCATAGTAACGTGGCAAGTCCTTAAAAAATGACAATATTCATACCGAAACGCGCTAAAGAAACGTGTGCCCAATGGCAAAAGGGGCATCAACGAATTCATTGGTAAGGTTATGCGATTAAAATAAATATCGCAAAACAACAGTATTAATGCGAGTGTATAGATTCGGAAAAAAGATGATCTATAGTAGTATCTAATGACTCTACAGTAGTATCTACTGACACTATAGTAGAATCTACTGACATTACAGTAGTATCAACTGACACTACAGTAGTATCTACTGACTCTACAGTAGTATCTACTGACACTATAGTAGTAACTACTGCCTCTATAGTATCTACTGACACTAAGTAGTATCTACTGACTCTACAGTAGTATCTACTGACACTACAGTAGTATCTACTGACTCTATAGTAGTAACTACTGACTCTACAGTAGTATCTACTGACTCTACAGTAGTATCTACTGACATTACAGTAGTATCTACTGACTCTATAGTAGCATATACTGACTCTACAGTAGTATCTACTGACTCTACTGACATTACAGTAGTAACTCCTGACTCTACAGTAGTATCTACTGACTCTACAGTAGTATCTACTGACACTACAGTAGTATCTACTGACTCTATAGTAGTAACTACTGACTCTATAGTATCTACTGACTCTACAGTAGTATCTACTGACACTACAGTAGTATCTACTGACTCTATAGTAGCATCTACTGACTCTACAGTAGTATTTACTGACTCTACTGACATTACAGTAGTAACTCCTGACTCTACAGTAGTATCTACTGACTCTACAGTAGTATCTACCGACTGTAGTAGTGGCTAATGACTCTAGAGTAATACCTGCACAAATTGGGGTGGGGTGGAGAAGAGGACATTAAGTTGTTCAGTATTTACCTCAGTGTCGTGCTTACGTTTTTTTCGCCTGTTTAACGCGAGACCTCCCGTCGCCGCTGAGCGAGCTCGTGTGCATTGTTATGTGTGTAGGGGTGTTACGGGAGAGCGAACAAACACACCAGGGGTGGTTATGCCCGCACTCGGAAGGATGCTTACATCCACGTCCGCATCGGTTAGCTCTGGGGGGCTGTAACGGCGCTGTGATCCCCCACGGCCCCACCCCTCAGGGGGAGTTGCTATATAAGGCGGTGAGCCGGTGGGCTCAGGGTTCAGTGTTTAGCTTAAACCAGTGAAGAGTGAAGACCGGCTAGATAGGCCCTGGGACTCCCCTGGATCGTTGTCCTTCTAAGGACCGACCAGGGCAAGCCAGTGGCGTGGCCCTGAGAGCCCAGAGCCGATGCTCTTGTAAGAACCGGTCTGGTGACTAAGGGTGCCATGATCCTAGCTTGGCCAGAGCTGGATCAGCTAGCCTCCCCTAGCTCTCGAGTGGAGGACCTGGGAGTAGGCTAGCCGGGCGAGAGACAGTGGGGTCTCCCTGTTAGACGGGTAAAGGGGCCGTTACACCTTTGAGTGTTGTATACATTGGCCTGTGCTGAGTGAAACGTTATAATAAATAAGTGTGCCTCCGACTACGTCGTCCACGTCTCATTGAACCTACTACAGGTGCAACCGCAAGTCAGCATTTCCATGCATGTGTAGTAGGTTCCAAGAGACTCGGACGACGTAGTTGGAGGCACACTTATTTATTAAGCACAAAGTATATAACAGGCCGAGATGTACAACACTTGAAGGGGTATCGGCCCCTTCACCCGTCTAACTGGGAGATCAACACTCTATGTCACAGCTCGCCTACTCCTAGGTCCTCCACTACTGGGCTAGGGGAGGCTAGCTAACCCAGCCCTGGTTAAGCTGGGATTATGGCACCCTGAGTCCCCAGACCGGCTCTTACAAGAGCATCGGCTCTGGGCTCTTGGGGCCACGCCACTGGCTTGCCCTGGTCGGTCCTGAGAAGGACAGCGATCCAGGGAGTCCCAGGGCCTATCTAGCAGGTCTTCTTGCTTCACTGGTTAAGGCTGAACACTGAACCCCGAGCCCTCTGGCTCACCGCCTTATATAGCAACTCCCCCACTGAGGGGTGGGGCCGTAGGGGATCCCAGCTCCGTGTTAGCCCCCCAGGCTGAAAAGTGCGGATGTCGATGTAAGCACCTCTCGGCGTATGGGCATAACCACGCCCAGTGTGTTTGTTAAGCCCTCCGTAACACCTCTACATCACCCCCCCCTGCACAGCCCGCAGCCGTCCCGGCTGTAACAAAATCTCAATAAAGATGCATCCCCCCAAATCTGTGTGTGCCTCGCGTAATTTAACACGAACAACAACAACAATGAACAACAACAACAAGAAAGAGAAAAATAACCTGACACACCCCCTCCGAATAAATACCGCATCCCATAAAAACCCAACATATATACAATTTTCAGGACCTCCCCCCCCCCACTCCGCGACCCCCGCAAAGGCCGCACAAGCGGCCGACCTCACAAAAGTCTGCGCGTTTTGGCGCGCATTCTTGCAGCGGGGCCATCACAAGGGACAACCCCGGTTGGCACAGTGGTGGGTGTCAACAGTCCGGGTGCGAGAAAGTCAGGCTTCGCTGCTGAGCGACCCCCGACCCCCCGGTCGTGAGCACGTCAATCCTGGTGCACCTGGAGGTGGAACAGTCGGTGGCAAGTTAGGCGAAAGCAGCGAAGTCGGACTCCGGAAGTCGGTGGACCCCTCACATGTTTGGCCACGCGTGTGTGTGGTAGGAACATGGGGCGCAACGAACGGTTTCAACCTGGAGGGGTGCACGAACCACTGACGCTTCCCCCACCGGATACGCACACATTGTGGCCGCAAGACCTGCACCACTTCCACGGGCCCCCGCCATGGCCGCACCAGCTTAGACGAGGTGGTCGCCAGTGATATTTGGGGACAGTGCAACCACGCCTTGTCCCCCGGTGTCCACTGGAGCACATGTGCCCGACCAGCCTGAGCCTCTCATTCGCCTTTTGGCGAAGTTCAGAATTCTGGATGGCCGCCTCCCGCGCCTCTGTCAATTTAGCGATGTT
The DNA here is from genome assembly GCA_018977245.1 of Lethenteron camtschaticum. NCBI lineage: Eukaryota > Metazoa > Chordata > Hyperoartia > Petromyzontiformes > Petromyzontidae > Lethenteron > Lethenteron camtschaticum. The sequence continues at coordinate 76,371 of WFAB01001702.1, forward strand.
GAATTGGACATGGTCGATCAATTTAGATTTAGCATGCGGCGTGGCGATCTGCAGCTGAGTCGTGACAGGTGGGTTAGCCTCGCGGCCATACATTAGGAAAAAAGGCGAAAATCCGGTCGCCGCATGCGGAGCCATTTTGTATGCCGCCAAAACCCCCGAAATATGAAGGTCCCAATCGGTCTGGGATTCAGAGACCTGTTGGGACAGCATGGACGTGATAGTCCGATGCAGACGCTCCACCATCCCGTCAGTTTGCGGATGATATGGGGAGGTACGAATTTTCTTCGTTCCTAGGAGCTCGCATACTTCGTGGAGAAGTTTACCAGNAATTTTTTTACCCTGGTCGGTCAGCAGCCGCTCTAGAGCACCTTTGTCGAGGACGTAGCCCTGGACAAAGGCCTCAGCGATGGCTGCTGCCGACTGGTTGGCGAGGGGCCAGGCCATAGGCCATCGCGTAAAATATTCTACCCCGGTCAATAGGTATCTATTTCCCCTAGGTGTAGCGAGGAATGGGCCCAGAATATCAAGCGCAACGAGCTCGTTAACCCGGGAAACTTTGATAGACTGCAATGATGGGTTGGACCCCGCGCTGGTGGCTTCCGTTGCGCGTACTGAGTACACGACCGTAAAAGATCATCCACGTCCCGTGCCATGCCCGGCCAAGAAAAATCCAGCTGGAGCATGGCAAGGGTTTTGTGAGTCCCCAGGTGAAGGAGTCACTCGTGCGCAGCCCACACTACTCTACCCCTCAATGCGGAAGGCCATTGCAACCCAGCCAGGACCAATTCCATTAATCGCTGAAAAGTTGCTGGCAATGAATGTAGCCCCATCGGTAAGCGGTTAAATTGGAAAAGGCCGTGCGGCATACAGAAAGCAGTTTTCAGTTTAGATTCATCATCCAGAGAGAGCTGCCAGAACCCGGACAATAAATCCAATGTGGAGAAGAACCGCGCCCCACCAGGGCATCAAGCGATTCATCCATCCGAGGAAGCGGGTATACGTCGGCTACAGAAATCTTGTTCAGCCGACAAAAATCGACACAAAACCGCAGTGAGCCATCGTGTTTTTTAACTAAGACGATCGGCGCACCCCAAGGGCTGGTAGAAAGAGATATAATATCCGCAGCTAGCATGTCGTCTACGGCCGATTTGACATGATCCTTTTCGGCGGGACTCAACCGGAAAGGATTTTGGCGGATTGGCGCACTGTCACCCATGTCAATATGGTGTCGCAGCAGTTTAGTACACCCAATATCGTATTTGTTTTGACTAAAAACGTCAGAAAACTCGCGCAGGAGGATTCGAAGCCTCTCACGCTGTGAGTCGGACAGGTCCGATGATCCCGCACAAAGCGCATCCAGCCACCCCTCATCACGGTCCAAATGCGGTTTTGACGGAGGAGCAGCGCTCACCTGACCAATGACCGTTCCTCACAGGTACCGGCATCGCGTGCGCAAGCATGGTCCCTTGAGGAACCACAGCCGTTCGCGATTCCACATTGAGGACCACGATGAAGGGGTCCCCGTCCCTTTCACAATGGTCTGGGCCGCTATCAAATCGGGTCCGTTGACCCCGGCCCTAGATGGTCCCAACAGAACCCCCGATCCCCAACGCCCTGGGCAAATGGTCGCCGCAGCCTAAGAGGCACGAGCATCTTAGCTCCCGGCGGTACGCGTACCGTCCTCACCACCAGCGCCTGTACCGTCGCAAATGCCGTATGGACAGTAGCGGGGGAGGACAAAAACATCATACATCGGCCGATGGGAGTTCGATGCAACCCTGGTCAACCAAGATACGAATCGGCATTTTGGCCAAGAAATCCATCCCCAAAAGGCACGGAACCGTCAGCGAGGAGGAGACCAATATCGGGCCGGATAATTTGATGTCCCCAATACAAATTTGCGCGCGGATCTGTCCGATAATGCCCAGCGAGCCCCCGTTAGCAGCGTAGCATGAAACATCAACGGGGAGCAAAGGTCGGCTTTGAACGGGGAGAATGTTATAAATCAAATCGGACACAATAGTTCCCGATGCTCCCATATCAACTAAGACCCGCACCTCAACCCCATCAATATGCCCCACAACGACCGACGACCCTGACGACGCGGCAACAACACGATGGGCCAACTCGGACCACTGGCCCGGTTGTAATGCACTCCCCACTGTGGCACGTTTCGGCGCGACGACAGGCAATTTTGACCCCCGTTCGTTGCAGTGCGTGAGTGTGTCACAGGTGTGTGCGTAGGCCAAACATGTGGGGTGCCACGACTCGCCGGAGTTTGCTGGTGAGGCTTGGGTAGAGGCGCGACGTCCGGCCGAGGCGTCGCTCCGTGCTGTCGAGGAGCCCGACATCCCAAAGCCACATGGCCCAGGAGGCCACAGTTGTAGCAGTGCGTGAGCGCCCCAGACGGCTTGGGCTAATCCTGGCGGCTCGGTCCGTCCCGAGCCGGTCGTCCCCCGGCTCTCCACTCCATCGGGCGATCCACAGCGCAGACCTCTTCTGATGGAGGGTGGATACAGCCACGGTATGCCCGGCCGCCACCTTGCTGGCCTTGCGACGCTGGGACAGCAAGTTAGCATGGATGTGCAGAGCGGCCCGCAAGGAACACATCTCCGTGTCGTCTTGCGCCAAGACGACAATGTCCAAATCGTCCACCAACAGCAGTATCTTCTCTGCCACCATGGCATCCACCCCTTCCTCGTCCATCCGAGGGAAAGCCGCCTTCGCTAGGGCCAGGAGAGCTGTGCGGTATGCCAGAGGCGATTCCTTGGTGCCCCGCTGGCGATCGTAGAACAGCTTCCTGCAGTCCGAAGGTGGTCCATAGACTGCAGACAGGAGCTGAAGCACCATTTGCAGCGTGGCGCGCTTCGCTCTTGGCGCCGAGGTGAGGGTAGCGAGGGCGTCACTGTCGAGCATCGCCGGTAGTGCGCGTAGAGCCTCGTCATCCGTCCATTGTGCCATTTCTTGGTGAGCAAGGAAGCGTCTTTGGAAGCTTCCCAGTCACCGTCTTCCCCACGAACTATTTTAGAGGTGGTAATCGCTGCTGTAACGCGGCGTCCGCAGTCGAAGATCGCGCCCCGTCGTTCCCGTCACTCCGCACAGTTTTGGTGGGAAGGGTGGGTGCCATCGGCGGTCGCTCTTCTGGTGACATGCCGGCCGCCATTGATGACGTGGCGGTTCCTGGTTGGCGAGAGTCGGTCGCCTGACGTAGCCCGGCCCTGCCCTCAGCACCCACTGTACTGATGGCGGCAAATCCGACTTCCAGGCCCGTACAAATGGCGGGAACCGGCGCCACGTGTCATCCGTCGTCGCCCCGTGCAGCTCCTCCAGCCCCCAGGCGAGTGATTTCCTCCAACGTGGCGGCTGCCGCGTAGAAGAGCTCCGCCAGGCGGGAGTGAGCCAGCCGTAGTCCGTCAGCCGACGGTCCCCACCCGTCCTGCCGTTGCGGTGTGGGTGGACTCAGCCCCGGTTGCTTGGATTCGCCCTCCGCAATCTCGGGCTCTGAGTCGGCCGAGGTTTCCTCCTCCCCCGGTTCCCTAGTACGAGCCGTCCGTCTTGTATCTATCCTTAGAAGACCACTTCTGACGCCAGTTGTAGTAGGTTCCAGGAGACTTGGACGACGTAGTTGGAGGCACACTTATTTATTAAGCACAAAGTACATAACAGGCCGAGATGTACAACACTTGAAGGGGTATTGGCCCCTTCACCCGTCTAACTGGAGATCAACACAGCTCGCCTACTCCTAGGTCCTCCACTACCGGGCTAGGGGAGGCTAGCTAACCCAGCCCTGGTAAAGCTGGGATTACGGCACCCTGAGTCCCCAGACCGGCTCTTACAAGAGCATCGGCTCTGGGCTCTTGGGGCCACGCCACTGGCTTGCCCTGGTCGGTCCTGAGAAGGACAGCGATCCAAGGGATTCCCAGGGCCTATCTAGCAGGTCTTCTTGCTTCACTGGTTAAGGCTGAACACTGAACCCCGAGCCCTCCAGCTCACCGCCTTATATAGCAACTCCCCACTGAGGGGTGGGCCGTGGGGGATCCCAGCTCCGTGTCAGCCCCCCAGGATGAATGGTGCGGACGTCGATGTAAGCACCTCTTGGCGTACAGGCATAACCACGCCCAGTGTGTTTGTTAAGCCCTCCGTAACACCTCTACACATGCGCAGAGGCGTGCTTTTGGCGCCACGATCAGCGTAATTGATATAAGGTGTTATTTTATTAGTTTACATTTGATGGAAAACAAAGAGCGCGTTTTCGTACAGGGGATTAGAGTGTATCTGTGTACTTGGTCGAAACGTAAACCCAACAGTTTGTCAGTTAAAATCGTTGAAGGCGTGTGCAGACAGAGAGAGACAAAATTACTTTGTAGGTAAGACACACAAATACACTCAAGCACAAAGATCCCCGTATAGACTTTAGCAGACTGTTATGGCAATCGCTATTAGCGAGCAGCACCTATGAAGAAGGCTGGCATGGCACACGAGCTGGTGGGTGGCCAGCACCTTGCCCGTTTGCCTTTGTCTGCTGAGTGGCGATGTTTACACATCGCACCAGATACTCATTTGAAGCCGAGTTGACCTAGGGGAAGCCAAGGACCGGTTCAGATAATCGTGAATGGTGTTTGCCATGAGCGGGAATCAAACTTTAGTCGCCCGGTTCATTCTGCAGTGTACCAACAACAACAACCACCATTTGCCACTAAGTGGTTGTGACGTCACCACGTGATGCTTATGCCAGGCTATGTGCACCTTGAGGCCACGTGAAGTGTCGAACGCCCGCTGGCAGGAGATGACAGGGCAGACCCAGTTGCCATGGGTCGACTGACTGAGATGACTGGCTGATGCACCACCTGTGTCCCCTACTGTGCCAACTTGCTGTGCTTTAGCCACCCGGCGCTCCGCTCATTGTTGTGAGCATCACTTCTCCGGCCTCCGTTGTTGTTGGAGGGCGACTGTCTCAACTGCCCAGTAGTGTACTTCACGAGCCTCCTCCACAGATGCCGATCTTGACACCGCTGGAAGTAGTCATCGGCAAGTCCACTCAGCTCCACGTCCTCCTGTACCACATCACTCCATATCTTCTCTAGCCCATGCCCTCCCGTTTAGCCCCCTCTATCCGGCCAAACAAAAGCTGTTTAGGCATGCGGTGACTGGGCATGCGGGCTACATGACCCAGCCAACGCAGCCTTGCCTGCCGGAAGAGCTCACCGATGGGACTTTGCCCAGATCGTTCATGGATTTGTGAGCTCCTCATACAATCCAGCCTGGTTAAACCAGGATGGATCGTAGGCAGGCCAGCCTAAATGTTTATAACCAGCAAAGATGTTCCATTAGGGGGTCCACGTTTCGCAAGCGTAGAGAAGGAAATTAATTATTGTGGCCGAGAAGACCTGAAACTTCGTGCGGAGCGACAGACCAGGTAGCTTCCACACAGCGTTACACAACCCATGAAAAGATAATGCTGCTCGACTGATTCGGAGTGAGACTTCTGCTGTCAAACTGGAGCTGGTCATGAGCACACTGCCCAGGTATAGGAAACTCTCCACTCTCTCCACAACTGCCCCATCACCAATTGGGAGTTGCGGGGGGTGGAGTGTCCGATGGTACAAAATACCAGGCAGGTGCTTAGTTTTGGTGGGCTGATGGTAAGGCCCCACCTCTTAGTGGCATGCTCCAGGTTCAGCAGCAGCACCTCCAACTCTCCTCTGAGTGAGCGGCAATTACCAGATCGGCATACATAACGTGGTTGACCAATAGGGAGCCATCCCTTTACCACACCCGGGCATCGATCAGCCTCCCATTGTATCTGTACCAGATGGAAATTCCTCCGGTACAGCCATCAAAGGCTTCACAAACTACGTGGTCGAAATAGACGTTAAAGAATGGAGCCATAGGACATCCCTGTTGCACCCCAAGGTAAACAGTGAATACCCGGGCCTGCTCACCATCATGAAGGTCCTTAATGATCGTGAGCAGAGGGTCAGGGACTCTGAAAGCACGAAGAATGACCCAAAGCCCAAGCCTACTGATGGTATCATAGGCCTTGACGGACAGAAAATATGGCATCGGTGCTGAACCGCCCTTTACTGAAACCGCATTGGGGCTCCGCAAGCCTCTCTCGTGTGCCTAGCAAGGAGATGTTGAAGAATCCTTGCCAGGACCTTTCCGGCACACTGAGGAGTGAGATGCCCCTGTAGTTGTTACAGTCTGTGCGGTCCCCTTCTTAAAGAGGGGGACCACCAGGCATCCTTCCAGTCCTGCGGAACCCGTCCAGTGGTCCAGACTGTTGTTATGATGTCACGTAGGGCAGCTGTGCACAAACGCCATCCTCCCTCAGCATTTCGCTTGGGAGATCATCTATCCCCGGTGCCTTTTCTGGTCTCAGACTCTGGATCGCCTTTAGTACTTCAACAGTTGGCACTTAGTGCGCTAAAACACATACAAAGATGTACAAACACACATATCAACAAAAACACACATATCAACAAAAACACACACGTACACTCAAAACGGACACACCAGTGTGATAAGTGTCCTCAAATAAATCTTAACCAGGGCAAGTAACACCACCTCATATCGCAGGTCATATATTTGGATACTTGTACGTCGTTTCCAGCCAATGCTTGATGCAGAGAAATAGCAAAACCCAAAAGTGTGCTCGCATGTTGCAGGAACGCACCATGCCCCTATTGCCTCACATGCTTGGAGGGTGGGGGTGGAGCGTAGCGTTGTTCGGTTCATGTGGATGAAAGATTACGACAAATAAACCAAACCAGCAGTGCTATGGAGGGGTCGTGTTTAATCACATGAAGTAACAATTCGCAAATAAATTGAAGCGTAAATTGAAGACCAATCAGGCTTAAAACTTAAGAAATACGTACATTCTTACGCCATAAACATGATTAATAAATTGATATACAAGCCTTAAAGCTTTCATTAAAAAAAAGAATCAGACATTTTCGGTTCATCTCACAAATCATAAGATTACAATGACAATATTTGGTATCTTAAAACATGTTTGAAAAGTTCCTCAAGTTGAGCAAGGTGATTGTCCCAGTGGTGTCACGATTCTTCAGATGTGGTCTCAGGCTGGACTTGTCCAAGTTCCAATGGTTAGTTTCTTCTCCGGAGTGGGCATGGAATGGAGGTGGAGGGTGATGATTCTGGCGATGGGTGCCTATGCATTACTGAGCTGGGGCCTTTGTGGTGAGGATGGTTGTGACGATGAGTGTCATGGTAGTTGAGGCTGGAAGCTGGATCGAATTAAACAGATGGTGGATACAAATGCTAACTTGTACAGTGCATGTTGGTCTCCAAGGCGGTTGGTGATGTAGAGAATCACTCTGGCTGAAGTGCTGACAACGAGTGTGTAACTGGGTTTTGTGACAGTGCATATGTTTTTGGGTAGTGGTTGGATGCAGGGTTAATGAGTATTGAGGCACGCGAGATGGCTGGGTAGGATGCGTGGGAGTTGCATGGGTCCGTAGAAAGGAGCCAAATTAAGGGTTGTTCTGGCCTGGGATGATTCCAACAGAGGCAGTACCAGAGTCCCGGCTTTCAGTCCCTGGCTCGCTCAAGGAGGCGCCAGTGGAAGCTGGGATCAGTCAGTTGGGTCGCTGTGTGCCAGCAGAGTGCGAGGGATCTAGATAGGTCCCTTTGGGTAACTCCAGCAGTGATGGAGATACTCACAACATGAGGTGCAACGAGTCAAAACCATTACAAGGTAGAGAGTAAGTATTAGTGTACATCTAGAAAGTAAATAATTCACCGAGATCCACGTCCCTGCACGGGCTTTGCTCTTAAAATTTAAAAACACGTATAATTCTTACACCATGAACATGATTAATATATTGATATACAAGCTATTAAAGCTATAATAAAAAAATCATATATTTTCGGTTCATCTCTCAAAATCACAAGATTACAATGACAATATTTGGTATCTTAAAACATGTTTGAAAAGTCCCTAAAGTTGAGTAAGGTGATTGTCCCAGTGGTGTCACGATTCTTCAGAGGTGGTCTCAGGCTGGACTTGTCCAAGTTCCAATGGTTAGTTTCTTCTTCGGAGTGGGCATGGAATGGAGGTGGAGGGTGATGATTCTGGCAATGGGTGCCTATGCATTACTGAGCTGGGGCCTTTGTGGTGAGGATGGTTGTGACGATGAGTGTCATGGTAGTTGAGGCTGGAAGCTGGATCGAATTAAACAGATGGTGGATACAAATGCTAACGTGTACAGCATGTTGGTCTCCAAGGCGGTTGGTGATGTAGAGAATCACTCTGGCTGAAGTGCTGACAACGAGTGTGTAACTGGGTTTTGTGACAGTGCATATGTTTTTGGGTAGTGGTTGGATGCAGGGTTAATGAGTATTGAGACACGCGAGATGGCTGGGTAGGATGCGTGGGAGTTGCATGGGTCCGTAGAAAGGAGCCAAATTAAGGGTTGTTCTGGCCTGGGATGATTCCAACAGAGGCAGTACCAGAGTCCCGGCTTTCAGACCCTGGCTCGCTCAAGGAGGCGCCAGTGGAAGCTGGGATCAGTCAGTTGGGTCGCTGTGTGCCAGCAGAGTGCGAGGGATCTAGGAAGGTCCCTTTGGGCAACTCCAGCAGTGATGGAGATGCTCACAACAAGGTGCAACGAGTCAAAACCATTACAAGGTAGAGAGTAAGTATTAGTGTACATCTAGAAAGTAAATAATTCACCGAGATCCACGTCCCTGCACGGGCTTTGCTCTTAAAAGTTAAGCAATACGTACATTCTTACACCATGAACATGATTAATATATTGATATACACGCTATTAAAGCTATAATTATTTTTTATACATTTTCGGTTCACTCACAAAATCACAAGATTACAATGACATTATACAGGTAGGAACAACAGGTTTCACACTGCCCACCAGGGATTATTTGTCTGTCTGTCGTGCATATGGGAGGGGAGGGTGGAGGGTGAGAGGGGTGGGGCTGGTGGGGAGGGACTGGTCACCCCGTGGTGCCCGAATGAAACGCAACGTTTAACCTACACACTACACTATACACGACACACTACAATTATACAGGTAGGAACAACAGGTTCCACACTGCCCACCAGGAATTATGTGTCTGTCTGTCGTGCACGAATGCGCTGTCCAACCAAGTTCCTACCTGCCCACTCCGACGGAACGTGTTTTGGTATCTAAAAAAAATGTTTGAAAGTCCCTCTCAAAAGTTAGCAAGGTAATTGACCGAGTGCAGTGATGGACATGATTGTCTTGTCCGACACTATCACCATACAGGAGCAGAATTTGGCAAATTGATCCCCATGAATACTGGTCCTCAGGCGGGATTGTCGAGGTATTTTAGGGGGAGAGTTGTGTTTATTATAATTTTATATAAAGAGAGGCCTAGGTGAGAAAATATGGTGGGGAAAGTGAGAAAGTGATTTTGCCAGGTAAAACGGTTTCAGACCGATATACAAAATGTTCAAAAGATGAAGTGTGATAAAGGTCCTCGGTGTATTATATCAATATAATCGATTGTGGATGACTTCATATTATATGCGCTCAAAGTAGGAGTGTAGAGAAAAAATAATTTATAAGGATCATTTGACTCGACTGGGAATTTAGTGCGAATCGGTGTGTGAAGTTGGGTGTTTGGAGAGATTTTTTTTTATCCCAGTAATGTTCACAAAACCGTGTGCAATGTATCGCAAAGAGTCGATGGTAAATTTCTTCATAATATTCCAAAATAGGTTTATATTTTCTATTTTCCCGTATTTTTCTTTCAAGTTGTTTTCCACAGCTTCCTTTGTTACAAGACCCCATTCTTGTGGGAGTTTTGCTGATTTGGTTTCATACTTCTTGGCAAGTTTTTCATTGTATTTAGAGAAAACAAACTTCCAAAAACTGGCTCCGGGTCAATGGTCTCTGGTGAATGTCCCAAGATTTGTAATAGTCATTAACTTCACGATAGTTCCTGTACTCATACCACTCTTTATTAGTATCCTCGTTAGTGAACGAGTGTGCTCGTGATATGAGCATTTGCTTTTAGCCACAGACGTTGTGCATACATCGACGATCAGAGTTCCGTCACTACACTTCCTGCCGCACAGCCCTTGAGGGTAATGCATCGCTGCCCCGTGCTCCCTGTGAGCACTGCCACCACGGTCACAAGGGGCCTTGCACAAGGGACAATGTTGCCCACAGCCAGACACGGTCTTGAATATCTCTTCATGTGGCTTCACTGGCATTTCATCCAATAACTTGTTAAGGTTTTCCAAGCCACACAAATATTTCAGAATTTCGGAGCTCACTCGCTTAATTCCCTCACCAACTTCTTTAGTAAACTCTTTGATCTTGTCTGGGTTTTCAAGAGTGTGGGGTCCTACAATTTGAAGAAAGTCAAATTTCATGACGATGTCTTTTATGAGATTAGATTTTAGTTTTTCTAACAAATCAGCCACTGTAATATTCAGTGTGTTCAGTTTCTTTTAATATCGCATTGTTTAATTTTGCCATGATCCCATCTAGAATAGGTTGTGCAAAGCATTGGATGTTATAGAGCTTCTCTTCTTTATTTTCATCCCTTTGTGTGCAATGCTCTATGATGAGACCCTTTATAGCTGATATAGTGAAGGCGTTGGAGTCGTGGATGAAACTGATTAAGGTGTTAAAGTTGTTTCCGTTCAATACGGACGACAACATAGTCGCTTGAAGTGCTTTACGATTTGAAAGAACAATGTTTTTCATCATGTCCTGGACAATAATTGTCCCTAATTGTTCTTTCAGAACAGCCAAGAATGCGGGTTTAAGGCATCCATCACAAAGGGCGATAACATTTCTTTGTTTTCCATCTTCAGTTTTACACATTGATGTCAGCAAATTGAAATATGATCTTTTAATTTCTTCAAGTCGAGTCGATGGGTCGTTTTCCTTGAGAAACGCTCGTGTTGCTTTGTGAAAGGTTCGATGGCAATGGAGCAAACATACATCTTGATGTCTATTACGAAACTTTTACTGTATTGTTTGTCATCATCGGGTGTGTTTTTCAAAATCAAATCTACTTGCTGCAGCAGTTCATCACAGTAAGCTGGCCAGTAATCTGTGGCAGCATGTGCTTTGGTTGTTATGAATTGTTTGCATTTATCAATAATGTCACTGGAGAGATTTACAATGCTGTCTAGTGCAGTTTTTTCTTCAAATGAATTTGCTTTATTATGCATTCCACTGGAGTGGGTTTTAAGTGTCTTAAAATATTTTCTTCCCATATCAGACCAAGAACAACTTTGCAACCTTCCTTGAAGAGACCGGCATCTGTCTTCGCCAAAGAAAGCAATGCTTTTTCCATGTCACGTTTCACGTCACATTCTTGCAATGTAATTCTCTTGAGATCAGAAACCGTTTCAGACCAAATTACATTAAATATCTTCTGAAGTTGCTCTTCGTCCAATCCTTTGTCTGAATGTGTGCAGTTTTCCAAGACCCTTTTAACTTTCCCGCCTATAGTTTGTTTGTATTGAGTTTCTACATTTCTGTAAGATTCTAGGCATTCATGTGTATCGATGCACTCCTTGCATTTGCTAAGAGTCTCATTTGACACCACAGAGCACAATTGTCGAACACTAATGAGAAAATCCTCTCTGTACTTCTCAACAAGGGTGGTTTTTCCAGAACCCTTCTTAAAAAAATCTGACAAACAGTCCTTAAATATACATTGTTGTTTTAAAATTTCATCATTCACATCTTTATCGAGACTTCTTTTCAAATTTTGAAGCTTGTCATGTGATGCACGCTTTACTTTATTGGACACATCTTGCATCCAGGAAATCATATGCATACGAAGCTTTAATTCCCATCCTGTATATGCAGTGCATAACGTGTTGTATGCTTCAAGAACAAGAAAGTTCCGGAAATGGAAGACGTAAGTTTCTTTTTTCATTGCTGTCCACATCGTCGTTATCCATGCACTGAATTCTGGCAACGTGTAAATGTTGTCCAACTTGCACGTTTTTTGAATTTTTCGAGAGGTGTTTTTTTAGTTTCCATATCTCATCACATATGTACAACTGACCCGATCCCTAGATGAACCACCAGCCCAGAGTCCAGGGATGTACCATTTGTCATTTTCTGCATCATAATCTATAACATCTGTGAATTGTTTATAATACATCGATTTCTCTTCCATTTTTGCAGCCGCCTCAGTCATCTCGTTCAGTATCTGAAGAAGACGTTCCTGGTCCTGTTTATTCTTCTGATGAGCAGAGATGCCTCCACTATTCTGATGAACAAACACACAGCTAGGTTTTTTTCCACCTTCAGTCATTCTCAAAAAAGCGTGAACAACAATCTGCAGAATGTCTTTCATTTCTTCTGCATTTTCCATCTTGACATTGAGAATAGTAGCATTGCTGAGACCAATAGCCAGTGTTGCTAGCTCATTGTCATGCTCATAGCTGTTTTCGAGTGTTGACAGCTCAAGAGCTTTTAACCCTTCTGTGTCGATCACCAGGATGAATCAAACCCGAGCTCTTCAGTTAATTCATTGTCAATGCGGAGGAGCTGCATGAATGCGCCGCGTGTGCAGCGACCAGAACTCACTGCGAACTGCAGCCCAAACATGGTGTTGAGCAGCGTGGACTTCCCCGAGCTCTGCACGCCCAGCACAGACAGCACAAATATGCGGGGGTCTCGTTTCAGAATGTTGTGTACTTCTCCTAATAGAATGTTGTTTACTTCTCCGAACACGTCTGTGACCCAGTCAATGGGAATGCATCCAGCGTCTCCATCTAGGAGCTCCATGGGAAATCCATCCAGAAACAAATGTGCCATACGAGCTGAAAGGTTCTTGTAATCTTGATGCATCTTGCACTCTTTAGATGCTTCATAGATCTGTGCAACTTCACGAAAGAAATGCTCCAAACCAACGGTAGACAAAGACGACTTCATATTTGATGGTTGAAGCTCTTTGCTTATGTCATGAGCACCACATGCATTGACGTTTTTATTTTCTTCACGCATTGTTCTTCTTGTTTTATCATTCAGTTCAAGTTCCAGCCCATGTATGAACAGTTTACACTCTTCTTCATCAAATTTTGAAATGTTTGAAATAAATTCTGTCATTGTTGGTGTAATCTGTTTCATTTGTTCAAGGCGGAGATTTTGTTTTGTCGTTCTCAATTGGTTCATATATTCAGGACCGAGTCCCTTCTTCAACCGACACATTCTTTTTCTGTGTCTGACCATTTGTGCCACAACGTTTCACCTTGACAAGAAAACAATTTTCACGGACATCTTTACAGGCTCCCATTTTTTGCAGAATATCTTTGATCGCTTCTGCACTCCTTTGACGTTTTATGTAATTTGCATCAATTTTAATATTTAAATCTGTGACATTTTCAGATATCATTTTCAGATTATTTTTGACTTCACAGCAAGTTAATACAGCCTTCATGAACTCACGAAAAAGGTTGCCATTGTCAGCCTTGTTATTTTTCTCTAAATCACATACATTTACATCCTGAACACCCAGTTCATCTAACGTTTGCTTTAAGAGTTCATCTGTTTCATCATTTACGTCTGTATTTTTCAGCCAAAACTTATTTCCACAAGTCCATTTGAAATTTGTCGGCGAGAATTTCCACTTTGCATGTCTCGATGAATGAATATATCTGCTTTGTCATTGCTCAGGATTGAGTTGAGCAGCTCTGATTTAGAGATGCTGGACCCACCAAGCCGTACAAACGCTATCATAGGCATGCGTACAACAGACATCGATTCCTCGATGTAGCCTTTTGTAGCCAGTTTATAGTGGGGTCTCCAATTGTGTACGACCGATTGCATGGCCTGCACTAAAAATGTAATATTTCTTTCATTTAAGTCGGGTAAGAGAAGCGGCAAAGCAAACTGACACTGTGACATCTTCACCACGAGTGCCTGCTGTAAGAAGGTGTCAGAGCACAGAAACAGTGCGGTAATTAAATCCAATATGTCAATAGAATTTGATGTTCTTGATTTACCTCCTCGATTGGACTTACGGCGAGTGTTTGATGTTGTTTTAGGAGTGTCTTGTACAAGCGTCTCACTATTGGAGAATTCAGTGGACCTGGAAAAAGAATTTGCCCTCAGCAAATTATTAATAAAATGCAAAGGCACCTCCTTCAGGCACTTAGGCTTTTCTTCAGATAGGGTCACTTTAGATATTTGTAAAGCTTTGGCAAGCGTCAATTTCTGTGGGTAGAACTTTATTAAATCCAAATCTATCAGAAGTTTTTCAACAATTGTATTCTTCATTGGTGTTTGTACTTCTTTCGCGGTATTCACAGCAGGATTGTCGATATCCACATGTTTGATTGCTGGAACAGACTGATCGTGTTCATTTCTGTAAAAACAAGTACATGTTAAATTTAATGAGAATTTCAGGCAATGATGTCTTGCCTCATTTCAATTCCCTTATGTGTTCATATTATATAACCATCATAAGTTAATCTCTCTTTACCTATCTATGATCTTATTCAGTGGCAGATTCACTGTACTCCAGCCTGGTCCGGGAGTTTAAGCAACAAAATTGCTGGATGCACAATTGAATCATTCAATGCGCATCATAACCCTGGATCCTGTTATGGTGAACAATCTGCCACCAAATACTCGCAGAGACATGCAAACTACAAAAACGCACCTCCGGGCTTTAGCATTCCTCAAAGACACAGGTGTAACCATCAGCTGCATCAGAACAGTTATAGTCCAATGTGCACATAGTCAAATTCGTAACCATTTCACTTAAAAATTGGTCCCTTGATCTGCATGTTTCCTTGCCAGGAATCGATGAACACAAAACTCCTGGTCCACAGTTACCTTGCCATTTGTTATGCCATTCTTGTTCATGCAAGAGATCGAATGTGTCAATTTCATCGATGCGACACATTTGGCAGTTTCAAATTTACGAAAAAATATAAGAATAGGCTTCACCCTTTCTTATAATAAAACAGGTGTTAAGATACTCAAACACGAAATATATTCACATGAAAGAGGCTTGCCTGTTATAAATAACCTGTGGCATCCAAATTAAACTTGTGGAGTTCCATTGGGTTAGTACAAAGGCTGTGTACCTCCTGTCGTCCTCGTGCATAGAGCTGTTGTAGAACCTGATGTACTTCCGCATGATGAACCTCGCATGTTGTCCCCTAGAACCACCATTGTAAACCGGCTAAGGCAGATGGTTTACATTCTTAATGGTCCATGTGTTTAGCTATCGCAAGATCATGCAGATGCGTAGGCTCCCATTATTCATCCAGACCAGTACGAAAAGACACGTACTTGCTGGTCGATTTCCAAATGCCCAGCTCCTCCATTTTAGACTCCTGATAAGGCCAAATTGGTCTGTCATTTTTCAAATGAATTCAATGGCAAAATCCCTATGACAAGCCACAATCCATCGAGTCTCTAGAGAAAATCCCTCATTCAATCAGCAAGTCAGCCAATCACATCGTAGACCTCACATTGTGCAATGTCAGTTTCTGACACCTATGCTAAGGCGTTCGACCCTTGTCTTTCTAGTACCAACACGCCTGGACAATGATTCAGATCCTCCATTGCTACATTAACACTTCAACCATCTTCTTTTTTCTCTACGGTAGATCAATGGCCTTTGGGTTAACCATCTTCATGGGTAGCCATCGATCAACCCATAGCAGCGGAAGTTTTCCCAACAGCAGTGCTCCCCAGGTTGATTCCACTAATACGGTTATGTGAGGAAGTGGGCATGTCATGTGGCAGTTTCCTTCATACTAAGATTATTTCTCTATTTGTAATACTGATTGGATGACTCTCAGTCCTTATCTTATCAGGTAAACCTCTGCCTCTCAAACGGTAATCCCTTCAGCAAGATCTACAATCTTTTCCCTCCAGTACTCCTCCTTACCCTTCATATACCGCAGCAGAATACTTTCATATGCTGCACAAGAGAATGAGATAATCTACATCTACTTAGCCAGGTACCACTAGGGTCAGCAAAAAGTAGTTCTACACGTTAATGCATAGGTCCAGTTCGTAAATGTTTAATATTGCCTAAGCGTGAACATATATAGCCAGTAAGAGAAGACTCCAACAATACTATACTTTTGAACCCAAAATGGGCAAAGCAATTTAATAAAACATAGCAATCCCTCGCCAACCATGGGGTAAGGTTCCTGAACACCTACGTGGTTGGCAAAATCGTGGTTGGCAAGACTAAAGGCTTATGGAAAATAGAGGGTTAGGTTCAGTGGCCACTCTCATCGAAGCCTAACTATGCATCTTATGCATTCACTAAACACGAAAATAATGCACAGTACTGTATAGCACGAACCTTCAATATTTATAGTGAACAAAAACTGTTAATTACCTTTAAAGTTGTTAGTGACGTTCAGATAACAATGACAGTAAGCATGGTGATGACAATGATAATCGTCCTTACAGTGTACTCGTTCACACCCATATGGACCTTATGGCGGGACCTCGGGGTCCCATAAGCCCCCGGCTCTCGCATAAACATTATATTAGAATTAAACAAAAACTTTGCTCTTTGTCACTAATGGGTTTGAAGGATGGTGGCAGTGTTTTCTTGTTAAACTGCCTTTAAAACTGAAAACTACTTACCTGCAGTACCTCTATTCAAGTACACTAACTAAAAAAAATAACACCCCTCTGTCAATCATCGTGTTTCTTAGTGTGGATTTGTAAACAGTACATAAAATAGTACGCGTTTTCAATGCGTTGTTCATATTGTAACAAGCGTTTATACCAATGTTACTCTACAGAATAGAGGGTCGCCGCTCCGTTTATCCACATTGAAACGAGCGGTATGTGTGGTCTATGGCTTAACCGTAAAAAGAAAACCTCTACACAGATGCACACGGACAAGACAAGTATTATCAAACAGGAGGAATTGAGGTTGCAACGCATCTCATCTGCAGGTAATAGGATTGTCAGCTTGATCCTGGCTGCAGACATTGGAAGGTCACAAATAATAATGAAGATGAGAGCAGTTTCACTGTATTAGGCATACCGTTATGACAAATAAAGGACTTAAGTCGTGGAGGCAGTTTGAGCAGCTTTGGATAAGACTTATGATCCTGCCCATACCCGAGCATGGAGTGCATTCGCTTGTTCATATCTTCTGCGCATTCGTCCTCGCACCGCTTGGACGACGTGGCAATGGAATTATCCGTGCCAGGTGGGTCGCGGCGTTTATGTGCGCTGTGGGAGGAGTCGCCAAATTAAATCAATTAATTACGATTTTGACTTCCGTTTATTCGGGACACGGAGGTCCCGCCATTAAATTAATTTGCTGTTTTACCGAAGCCGCACTCGCCACGTGCAAGGCCGACCGAGCAAATACAACTTTTTTCTATAAAAAAACCCTCTCCTTGCCCTTTTCACATTACGCTCAACTTCACAAGCATTCCAATGCTTAGGGGCCATCATTAAGGGCAAATTTTTGTGGTATTGTACATTACATGGCAGTACACTTTAACGAGGTATAAATTACAGCAGTAAAATTTGACGACTGCTGCACAACACTCAAAAGATGCGGACAAGTACTGTGCGCGGGCAGAGCGGTGGGATATAGTGCTTGATGCACCACTGGTGGTGGATGCGTCAACACGGCTGGAGATTTGAAATTGCGGGTGGTGGAAAACCAAACAGTGCACAAACCGAACACAGGAAAATAGGCCGTGGGTAGAGCAAAGATACCTAGCAAGTTGGCCAAAGCAAAAGGAGCTGGGCAGCAGCAGATGAGTGCACGAGGATGGTCAATGGATTAGGAAGCACCGGAGAACCACACGCCAGGTAGGCTCCCGATTGGCTGCGCGGATTAGGGCGAAGACTAGAGTGAGCAGAAGGAGGTGCCCCGATTGGCTGGGAGGGCAACACAGCTTAGCCACAGATTTTTTTGGATTTGGGAAGGAGGGGATAGGGAAAACGTAGATCTCTCCTCCTCGAGTCAGCGAGGGGCCCAGTCAGACTTCCAGCCGCTCGAGCGTCCGAGAGACGCTAGCGAGTGCCGCTACGACTCACCCCAGGCAAAGACCTCCCGATCCTCGTCCCTCCGACTCCCAGCAGGTCCGTGAAAAACCGTGAGTACGTAAGAGGGGTGAGGGACAGCACGAGGGCTCCAAGAGGGTCTGGTTAGAGATAGGCGAGGAGGGTTTGGGTACAGCTTGGTGGGACGCTGCTCGCTAGATGGTTTTTGCTCCGGGCCACGTAGGGCTTTTCTTCAGGAACCCCATTAATAAACTTTAGCAGAGCAACGACGCCTCGTGGTTTCTGTGTGTGTGTGTGGAGAGAGTGTAGGGGTAGTGCGCGTACGTGCCGACGTGTGAAGCACGCGAGTATCCTCATCAATAGTTCGGAGAAAACGCATGGAAAGCAGAGCGAGGATAAAAACTCTACACAGGAGGGCACCAGATTCAGGAATCGAATCAGGCTCTTCTGGCTGTGAGGCACGGCGAGTTACGACTGTGCTGCCTCCCTGCATCAATAGAGACAGAATCTGCGAGACTCCAGCCCCCACAGCTCTCCCTTCTCTGCTCCTCTTACTAAGGAAACAATACACCTCCTTCCCAACATCTCTTCACGAAAACAAAAAATATAATAGAGTTTTACCCCTTTTTTCTGGCAAAAAATTGAAACCTTTTACAAGGAATCATGTGTGCATTAACCACAATACTTGTGGTCAAAATGCAAACAAAAAATTCTGATAATATATACATTGTCCTTGAAACTGATTGGTCCACACATCCACGAGCCTGGGAGAATTTTTCCACAATGTCAAAACCGGTGCAGTATTCTGGTATTAAACAAATTTTATTTAACAGAAAAAGTGGGAAAAACCTATTCTTATATTTTATTTAACAAAATACATGATTCCGATGTTTATCCGACTGTGGCATAATTAATTGTAACAAGCCAAAAAGCACCTGCTCTGCAGCTGTTCTTTTGGGCGTTTTGCTTCAACAATGGACGTCATGCTGGACAAGAGCTGCTCCTCAGGAGCACCTGTGGAATGAGACATTACACACTTCGACATTGAACCTCACTGATCATTCCATTCCGATCTGACAGAGGCCACTTAAAATTAAATTTAGTTGTTAAGTTGCCATCAAGTTAAGTTGAGAACGCCGTGTAAGGACTCATTGGTGCTCTTGCGGCTTGAGAAGAAGTCGATGATGAAGCTCACTGTTACACAAGGTTTCCATGATGTGGAACGTAACTCGGATTATTTAATTATTATAAAGTACTCAAATTTCAACAACGTCGTGTTTTTGGAAGAAGTTTCTTTCATGGCCCCGACTGGGGTCGTGTGCAATAATATTTGCGTGGATTTTACAATCACCTGCTGATTACAGCGGACTGTGATTGCGATATTTTTATGATACCGTTTTGGCAATGGCGAATAGCAAATAACTTGAAACACTGCCCTAATATGAATTTTCCATACTGTTTATTAAACAGGTGAGATTTCAGGCAATTGCGCTTCTACATGGCAGAGCAGAATGGTACTGTAGCTTATTTAACTTCTAACTAATTCACTGTTACATTTACATCCTGTTCCCAGACAGATTACGTTATTGGACGAATATTTTTAAAATCCATCATAGAGCTTTCAAAAAAACTTTTGCTCAAAAGGCACTTGGTCTAGCGAGTGAAGCGGGTCAGCTGGAGGTACCGGTGATGAGAGTCGCTCACCGTGCCCCGCACCTGGTCCGCGTTGGTCGCGTTGCGCCATCACGGGGCAGAGGTCCGAGCCCGCCAGCTGCTCCCCTCTCTGCTGCTGCCGCGGCCTCTGCAGCGTCTTCTTATGGAGCCCGCGGGCCAATCAGAGAGAGGCACCTGGCGAGGAGTCGCGTGCAGCTCCGTCTAGGGTTCTGTTTGTGCTCTCTGAATTGGCCGTGCGCCCTCTCAGCTGCGGGCGCTTGCCCCACCCTCAAGGGGCTCACAAACAGCCAGCGCTAGACTTGTCCACGTTACCATGTCCGAGGATGAGAGCGGGACTGACTTTTGGAACAGAAAATACTTTTACAGTGAATGTAAAGACCGGTCGACCAACACCTCCAATACTTTCGATCTGTAGCATCCGGCTGTCAATAGTGGTGGTGATTGGGTTCAGTCCACATGATGTTATCTTTTTATTATTACACGCTTTTATTTAACTCACTCCGTCTGTTGTATCCTTAAAAAATCTTGTAACTCAATTTTTACCCACTTCCCAATGTGCTATCGACTGTAAAATTGGTATATTTATGTCATACTGATGACAAAACTATATTCTATCATAAAAAAAATTTAAATATATATTTTAAATCATTTTACACGCTTTTATTTAACTCTGTCTGTTGTCGTATCCTCAAATGTTGTAAGTCAATTTCAATCATCTTCCCAATGGCGTATCGACTGCAAACTTGGTATAGTTATGTCTTAGTGATGACAATACTATATGATATCATTAAAAATTAAAATATTTATTATTAAACAATCTTTTTTATGGGTCTAATTGTCCACGCTCAACTCACGTTGCCTGAAAATCACCAAGGTCCCTTACACTATGGCAAGCTGCGGGGTCACTTCCTGGAGTCGTGGAGTTCTGCCATTACGAGTACGGTACATTTTTTAAATATTTTATTATACCACAGCTGTACCGAAAATCTACACGAAAAATAAAATGTATCTTTTGGGTTTTTCCTCCAATCGCATCCAATTTTTCATAATTTCTCTGGGTGTAGTCCCTTGACCCTTGCGTGACCCCTATAATCAATCCTGGCCGTGTTCCCCACCAATCTACAAAGTCATCAAGTTAATGTTCCAGTGAATTCGCATAATTGTGCTTCAATAGTCATCCTCATAAATATCTTATTCTCATCACAAAGTCCAACTATATCCCACTGTAATTATCGGAAATGGTTTGCTTCGTTTTCAGATGGGGTCCATGTGTTGTTCGTGGAAAATGCAGGCGTTCTCTTCATACTTAGTGATTCTCAATGCTGGGAAATGCTTGCTGTGATTGAGGTTTTACGCCATGGAGGCATTATGTCATGTAACTTCACAATGCTATTCAGCACGGGTGGAAAAAGTTGCCCGTTACTGTGCGGTGTGTAAACATCGTCACTGGGGAGACAAAGGCGGCTGGGCGTGGTGCTGGCCACCCACCCCCTCGAATGCCGTGCCGGCCTTCATAGGTACTACTCGCGAACAGCACTTGCCCCAACAGTCTGTTAAGGCAATGCGTGGGATCTTTGTCTTTTTTTGGTGATGGTGTGCATCTGTGTCCGTGTGGCTGTGATCAGTGTACAAGTGTAGTGACATAGGATGGGTCACTAGAGCGCGTAGCGCTGGTTACTGGTAGAGAGCGGGATTATGGGTGTAGTAGCCCGGTCTACCAGCAGGGCAGGTGAAATGTGCCATTGGAGCGCGTTGCGCCAGTTGCTGGCAGAGAAGGGACATTTGAGGACACAGCAGCCGGTCTGTCAGCAGGGCACGTGATAGGCCGGGGTAACGAATGTAGAGTAAAGTGACAAAGGGGACATGTGGGGTGAAGCTGAGAACCGTCTGGTAGGTTCCAGAAGGGGGCGTGGCAGAATCTTCCTGAGAAACGTTATTTAGACTAAATGATGTTTTCCTGGATAAATTGGCATAACAACATATACGAGAAGAAAATGTTGTCGATCACAGAGTCACACACTGGACAATATGATGATGGAGTTGGAGTATAAAAAGGGGTTGGATAACAAATGCATTGGAAAGTTCATTAAAACTGAAAATCCAAAGACAATATCAAAACGAAAATTATACTTACGAAACAGATTGTGCCAATATTGTACTGTTATGTGCACCAGAATGTTGGAGTCTGAGCAAAACAGATTAATGAAAAATACGACATAAATGGATGGCATGAGGGAATAATTTGGAGTTTCGAGGCAATAATAATTAAGATATACGCAAATTAAGATGAGAACAAATATTTTCACAAAACGCACAGGCGACAAGACTGCAGTACTTTGGAGAATGGAGCTTGACAGAGTACCAGAAATGGTGATTAAATTTGACTGAAAAAGTGCTGCAAGATGTAGAACAGAGGGGATTGGTGATGGATTATTGACAGACAAATTGGTAGACAAGTTGGTAGACCACAGGTAGCAATTAAGGACTGTGGTCAGACCCATCGTGACTGCTCAGTAGAGGGAGGTGATCAAAAGAGAAGTGAAAGTCACTTTGCTTGTGCGTTGAGACCTCTGTCGTGAATTAGGTCAGAACCAGTCCATAGTTTGTCTGTCACTGCTGCTGCTGCCAGTTTACTCAAACTCTTAGTTTTTTCGGTAAAGTCACGTAGGTAAAAAATGAAATTAAAGTTAATAAAATAAAATAATAAAAATCACGACGTTTCGGAGGCAACACAAGTCTCCGTCATCAGGTGGGACCATCACAGCCAGATTTGCTGTATCAAGTGATCAAGTGATACACAAATCTGGCTGTGACGGTCCACTTGATACAGCAAATCTGGCTGTGATGGTCCCACTGATGACGGAGACTTGTGTTGCCTCCGAAACGTCGTGATTTTTATTATTTTATTTTATTAATTTTATTTCATTTTTACTACATGACTTTACCGAAAAAACTAAGAGTATGAATCCTTGCAGTCACGAAAGCTTCAAATCTAGAAGTTTACTCAAAGTTGGGTGAGAAGTACCTCAGGCAAGACGACCACAATGCAGGTATTTAGGAAATGTTGATGTTTTTTTTTTTGCATATCCACACATGGCCGTGTGCTTTTAAATGAAATAATGCGTGTTGTTTTCAGCCTACACATTATTTGGTTATGATTGGTTTTTTTTCATAATTTACAGAATTGATTATTGTAACTGAAAATATTGGTGACGNTTTAGACTGGGCCCGTAGCCTACATGGCGTGACTGAGATTGTTATCATAACATGTGTCACTGTGTGCACGTGACGGTGTTTATGTGTTTCAGTAGTCAGAGGAGTGTATCTCTGTCTGTCTCTCTCTGTCTCCGTTCTGTCTGTCTATGTTTGAGACTACACCTCATGAAAACTTCAAAACGAAACAGCTCCACCACACACCACTGCACTACCCACACACTACACTCCAACTAGGTACCACACCACACCACTCCACCACTGCACCACAACACAATACCACAGCTCTACACCACTACAGCAACAAGTTGTACCACTACATCACGACTACTCCAAGCGTCTTCACCTTCCCACTCACCACACTCCAAACCACAACATTAGCAATGGTGCCATTAGCGACGGCGTCCCTAGCAACGGTGCCGATAGAACCAACGGGCAGCCTTAGCGATGGCGTCCCTAGCAACGGCGTCCCTAGCGACGGTGCCGTTAGAACCAACGGGCAGCCTTAGCGACGGCGTCCCTAGCGACGGCGTCCCTAGCAACGGTGCCGATAGAACCAACGGGCAGCCTTAGCGACGGCGTCCCTAGCGACGGCGTCCCTAGCAACGGTGCCGTTAGAACCAACGGGCAGCCTTAGCGACGGCGTCCCTAGCAACGACGTCCCTAGCGACGGTCGTTGCTAGGTGTCCCTAGCAACGACGTTCCCTGGTAAAGAAAAATTAGGAAAGCATCAGAAGGCAAGTGGGAGGTGCTGGAAGGAATGATTGAATGACGTAACGAATCAGTGAATGAGGTAAGAATGTGTTTGTACGTACGTATTGCTTCACGTAGCTTTAAAGTGCACATGGCCTGCACGATTGCGCTGGTGACGTCACCGCCACTTAGTGGCAAATGGTGGTAGTTGTGTGTTGACAAATGAGTGGTCATGTTGTGATTAGTGCTCTGTGCTATGAACCCGACGACCACAGGTTGATTGCAGCTTATTGCCAACACGATTGAGGATTATCTGAACCGGTCCTTGGCTCCCCTAGGTCAACGCAGACTCAAATTAGTATCTGGTGCGGTGTGTAAACATGGTGCTGGCCACCTACCCCCTCGCGTGTTGTGCTGGCCTTCATAGGTACTCGCCAACAGCATTTGCCCCAGCAGGCTATTAAGGCTATACGAGGAATATTTGTCATAGTTTTGTGTCTGTGTGTATGTTTAGAGCGGTAGTGTAGCGGTTAGTGCAATGTGCTATTAACCTGGCGATCGGAGTTCAATTAAATTTCGATTTAAAGGTTTCATGACTGCATGGATTCATCTTCTTGGTTTTTTCGGTAAAGTCACGTAGAAGGGAAATAATAAAATAATAAAAATAAAACATAATAAAATATTTCTCACGACATTTCGGCCACAACGCAAGCAGCCGTCCTCAGGTGAAAACCAGGTCTGTCAGGGCAACAGCGTCTGAAGGAGTTCAATTCTCGTTAACGGTCATCACCAGTCAGAGGCGTAGCTGGGGGGGGGGCAGGGGGGTACATATGTCCCTGGGCGCCAAGGTAAAGGGGCGCCAAAATGAGGCTTACAACGTCACATTATAACTTATTCTGGCAGGCGCGGCAGCCTGAAACTACTGCACAAATCTACACCTCAACCTAAAAGTTTATATATCTCGCCACACACAGCCTACATGTCATGTAATTACATTTTGGTACGTGCACCTATTAAGAACTTACATGGAAGAACGTCCCAAACAACAGACAGGCGCAGTCTTTCAGCCTTAGTCACTGGCCTGTTTTTTGGTGGCGGAAACTACGACGGCCTGAAACACACTGGAGTGCACGATCAGAAGTTGTTAAATCTATCTATAAAGGACTGGATGAACTAGTAGGGCTGCTAGACAAATTATCGGAGGACGTAACTATGACGCCTGAAACCAGAAGTGATGCAGAACAGTTACAGGCATGCGTATTAAATTTTTACGTCATAGTTTTATTACATTTCTGGAATGTCATTCTTGGAAAAATTGATCGTGTTCAGAAGCGCTTACAGGATCCTACTATTAATTTCAAGGACGCAGCAACTGATCTTGAATCTTTGGAGAATGAATTTGTCAATCTTCGTGATGATTTGAGCCAAGTTGCTGTAGAAAACGCCGAAACAAGATGCACAGCCTGAGGGATCGATGTGGACAGAAGAATTAGGCGACGTCGGAAGATGCCAGGAGAACTGGCAAGAGATGCAGGACTTTCAGCAGAAGAAGAAATTGTGCACGTTATGAAGAGTATATTTTATCGACTTCAACAGGAGTTGTCAACACGGTTTTTACGACTAAAAGACCTGAACACAAAATTTGGATTTCTGCTGGACGTCAAAACTTTTCTATCTGACACAGATGTTATTGCAATTCGTCGAAATTGCACAGATTTTAGAAATTTCTATGACACCGACATCAATGGCTAAGAACTTTTCACAGAAATTGGAGATTGCAAAATGCTGCTCAGTAACCGGGATGAAGTTCTACCAGAAACTCCTTTGGATCTTCTTGGTTTTATTGTGTTTATGGAGACAACATATTTCCGAATTTGCGAATTTCACTGCAGAAGCAGTTTCAATTGCAAGCTGTGAGCGGTCGTTCAGCAAATTGAAACTTATTTTGTCGCATTTGCCTGCTTCAATGGGACAAGATCGTCTCAGCGATCTTGCTCTTCTTAGCGTTGAAAGAGAAACATTGGAAAAAACTGATTTTGATTACGTGATTGACCAGTTTGCGACAGTGAAATCAAGAAAAAAATTTATTTTGTATACTATGTAAACCAGTCTACGACAGTGACTGAGTGAGCCATGTAATTTAATTTCTATAAATTTGCTTCTTTAAATACAATGTTTCATTAAAATTTAAATTGTTATTCCTTATTCGATGTAATAGGAAAATGTGATTAAACGGGGGGGGGGGGGGGGCGCCAATTTTATAGTTCGTCCCGGGCGCAAAATATCCTAGCTACGCCTCTGCCAATAGGGAGCCATCCCTTGACCGCACCCAGGCATCGATCAGCCTCCCATTGTATCTGTACCAGATGGAAATGTCTCCAGTACAGCTACTGAAGGCCTCACGAACTACGTGGTCGAAATAGATGTTAAATAATGTTGGAGCCAGTGGATATCCCGGTCGCACCCCAAGGTGTACAGGAAATGGCTCTGACTCCCCGCCACGTAGTTTTACCCGGGCCCGCTCACCATCATGAAGGTCCTTAATGAGCATAAGCAGAGGGTCAGAGACTCCGAAAGAACGAAGAACAACCCAGAGCCCAGGCCTACTGATGGTATCATAGGCCTTGACCATGTCAATGAAGCAGAGATGTAGGTCTTGTTAGAATTCCCTACACCGCTGCTGTAGCAGACAGACAGAAAATAGGCATCTGTGCAGGACCGCCCTTTCCTGAAACCGCATTGGGGCTCCGCAAGCCTCTCCTCAGCGTGCCTAGCAAGGCGATGTTGAATAATATTTGCCAGGACCTTTCCCGGCACACTGAAGAGTGAGATCCCCCTGTAGTTGTTACAGTCTGTCCAGTGGCCCAGACTGTTGTTATAATGTCATGTAGGACAGTCTGTGCACAAACGCCACCCTCCCTCAGCATTTCGCTTGGGAGATCATCTCTGCCCGGTGCCTTTCCTAGTCTCAGACTCTGGATCGCCTTCAGTACTTCCTCAACGGACGGCCCCTCAGCCAGCCACTCACAGACAGACACACAGACAGACATACAGACAGACAGACACAGACAGACACACAGACAGACAGACACAGACAGACAGACACACACACGGAGTGTGATGATGATGACGACGACGATGATGATGATCCTAATCCATAAAACCATTCCCCGGCTCCAAAGATCTCGGACGAGGACGCACGGACGGATGGAAGGATGGAGGATCACGGATCCTTGCACGAATCTCCTCACCATAATTTATTGCCATTAATTTAAAACCACAAAATCATAACCGATTCACAAAAGGCAAAGACACAAAGATTCCCCCGTGTAGCCTCTAACAGACTGTAGGGGCAAGTGCTCTTAGCGAGCAGCAGCTATGAAGGCCGGCACGGCACACGAGGGGGCGGGTGGCCAGCGCCACCACGCCCGGCCACCTTTGTCTCCCCAGTGGCTATGTTTACAACATGGGCATCGAACCTGGGTCACGCAGCGAAACGCTAACCGCTGCACCACCGCTCCCACCGATTTACATGCACACAGGTGTACATACACAACAACAACAACAACCGCCATTCGCCACTAAGTGGCGGTGACGTCACCACGACGCTTGTGCCAGGCCATGTGCACCTTGAGGCCACGTGAAGTGTCGAACGCCCGCTGACAGGAGGTCACGGGGCAGACCCAGCAGGTGCCACGGGTCGACTGACCGAGATGACCGAGATGACTGGCTGATGCACCACCTGTGCCCCCTACTGTACCAACACACACGCATGTACACACACACGCGTGCTCACTCTCCCGTGGGGTTGAAGGAGGGGTGACAATTGGCGGGGTCCCAGATTCGAATCTCCCGCGCGACGCCAGACACGAGACGTTCGACGGAAGTGCGGCGATTCAATCGGCGATGATCGGTCGCTCGTTAAAAGTTATAAAAAAAACATCCACCCAGCCACGGCATGCTACGTCAACTACCGCACGTCATGGTCCAGGATCGAACCCACGACCTCGTGCGTACCAGGCGAGGTAGTCAACATCTCCTAGCCACCTTGGATGCGAGGGTCTGGGATCGAACCCATGGCATCCTGTGTACCAGGCGAGGTAGTCAACATCTCCTAGCCACTGTTGGCGTCAGGGTCCGGGATCGAACCCACAACCTCCTATGTACCAGGCGAGGTAGTCAACATCTCCTAGCCACCGTGGATGCGAGGGTCTGGATCAAACCCATGGCATCCTGCATACCAGGCGAGGTCGTCAACATCTCCTAGCCACTGTGGGCGTCAGGATCAAGGATCGAACCCACGACCTCCTGCGTACCAGGCGAGGTAGTCAACATCTCCTAGCCACTGTTGGCGTCAGGGTCCGGGATCGAACCCACAACCTCCTGTATACCAGGCGAGGCTGTCAACATTTGGAGTTCGGGTCTGGGATTTAACCCACAACCTCCAGCATACCAGGCGAGGCAGTTAACATCTCCTAGCAACCGGGGGCGTCAGGGTCGGATTCCAACCCACAACCTCCTGTATACGAGGCGAGGTAGTCAACATCTCCTAGCTACCGTGGATGTGAGGGTCTGGGATCGAACCCATGGCATCCTGTGTACCAGGCGAGGTAGTTAACATCTCCTAGCCACCGTGGCGTTACAAATGATTGGCGAGTGCCAGAGGAAGTCTCTTGGCTATGGCTTTGTCTCATCGGTGCCTTTAAGTCAGCGGCTCTCATCCTGTATAGTGCAGTGTATTGTGTAGTGTATAGTACAGGGCAGTGTATAGTGCAGTGTAGAGTGATGATGCTCGTAACGATTGGCGCAAACATTCACTAATTGTCCGTATCGGGTGGTGGAGGACTTGACGACACACACATTTATATTCATGCCATCTGACCATAGCAAAAAAAATTCCTCGTATACTCTGGAGTATACGCGATTCATTTTTTTTTCACCGATTGAGGGGTGCAAAGGCCAAGAATAAACAGCCTTAGAGTTGGACAAAGCGTCAAGTCCGTCGTCTGGAAGTGTCCATTTCTCCGTCTAGGAAGCAACAACTCCTCCATCTCAACAATGATTTGTGCCATGAAGACGTCATCATCATTACAATATATCAATACGTTTGAACCCTTTCTGGGAATGAAACAGAATCATTTCTCAAGGAAATCCTCCCAGCATTAACCACACACGGCACTTTGTGGTGAACATGCAAAGAATTAAACAACACCATGCTCTGGTAGTACATCGATGGCGTTGTCTTTGAAACGGATTGGTCCACACCAGAGACAGCTTTCTTATGAGCCTAGTCTCAAACAGTGTTAGACTACACACATTGGTACCTCATTTGCCAGTAAAAAATATGATAATTGTTTTTTACCCTTTAATCTGGCAACAAAACTGACACCTGTTTTACAAGGAGTCATGTTTGCATAGACCACAATACCTGCGGTCATAATGC
>WFAB01001703.1:0-5000 GCA_018977245.1 Lethenteron camtschaticum
AGAGTCTCACACAGAGAGTCATAGAGAGAGTCTCACAGAGAGTCTTACAGAGAGTCACACAGAGAGACTCAGAGAGACTCACACAGACAGAGTGTCCATACTACCTGCGCAGGTGTGAGTCATAGAGAGAGTCTCACAGAGTGTCCATACTACCTGCGCAGGTGTGAGTCAGAGAGAGAGTCTCACAGAGTGTCCATACTACCTGGGCAGGTGTGAGTCACAGAGAGAGTCACACAGAGTGTTCATACTACCTGGGCAGGTGTGAGTCGTAGAGAGAGTCTCACAGAGTGTCCATACTACCTGGGCAGGTGTGAGTCGTAGAGAGAGTCTCACAGAGTGTTCATACTACCTGGGCAGGTGTGAGTCGTAGAGAGAGTCTCACAGAGTGTCCATACTACCTGGGCAGGTGTGAGTCGTAGAGAGAGTCTCACAGAGTGTTCATACTACCTGGGCAGGTGTGAGTCGTAGAGAGAGTCTCACAGAGTGTTCATACTACCTGGGCAGGTGTGAGTCGTAGAGAGAGTCACACAAAGTGTTCATACTACCTGGGCAGGTGTGAGTCGTAGAGAGAGTCACACAGAGTGTTCATACTACCTGGGCAGGTGTGAGTCGTAGAGAGAGTCTCACAGAGTGTTCATACTACCTGGGCAGGTGTGAGTCGTAGAGAGAGCCTCACAGAGTGTCCATACTACCTGGGCAGGTGTGAGTCGTAGAGAGAGTCTCACAGAGTGTTCATACTACCTGGGCAGGTGTGAGTCGTAGAGAGAGTCACACAGAGTGTTCATACTACCTGGGCAGGTGTGAGTCGTAGAGAGAGTCACACAGAGTGTTCATACTACCTGGGCAGGTGTGAGTCGTAGAGAGAGTCTCACAGAGTGTTCATACTACCTGGGCAGGTGTGAGTCGTAGAGAGAGTCTCACAGAGTGTTCATACTACCTGGGCAGGTGTGAGTCGTAGAGAGAGCCTCACAGAGTGTCCATACTACCTGGGCAGGTGTGAGTCGTAGAGAGAGTCTCACAGAGTGTTCATACTACCTGGGCAGGTGTGAGTCGTAGAGAGAGTCACACAGAGTGTCCATACTACCTGGGCAGGTGTGAGTCGTAGAGAGAGTCTCACAGAGTGTCCATACTACCTGGACAGGTGTGAGTCGTAGAGAGAGTCACACAGAGTGTCCATACTACTGGGCAGGTGTGAGTCATAGAGAGAGTCACACAGAGTGTCCATACTACCTGGGCAGGTGTGAGTCGTAGAGAGAGTCACACAGAGTGTCCATACTACCTGGACAGGTGTGAGTCGTAGAGAGAGTCTCACAGAGTGTCCATACTACCTGGGCAGGTGTGAGTCGTAGAGAGAGTCACACAGAGTGTCCATACTACCTGGGCAGGTGTGAGTCGTAGAGAGAGTCTCACAGAGTGTCCATACTACCTGGGCAGGTGTGAGTCGTAGAGAGAGAGTCACACAGAGTGTCCATATTACCTGGGCAGGTGTGAGTCGTAGAGAGAGTCACACAGAGTGTCCATACTACCGGCGCAGGTGTGAGTCGTAGAGAGAGTCACACAGAGTGTCCATACTACCTGGGCAGGTGTGAGTCGTAGAGAGAGTCACACAGAGTGTCCATACTATCTGGGCAGGTGTGAGTCGTAGAGAGAGTCTCACAGAGTGTCCATACTACCTGGGCAGGTGTGAGTCGTAGAGAGAGTCACACAGAGTGTCCATACTACCTGGGCAGGTGTGAGTCGTAGAGAGAGTCTCACAGAGTGTCCATACTACCTGCGCAGGTGTGAGTCGTAGAGAGAGTCACACAGAGAGAGTGTCCATACTACCTGCGCAGGTGTGAGTCGTAGAGAGTCACACAGAGCGTCCATACTACCTGGGCAGGTGTGAGTCGTAGAGAGAGTCACACAGAGTGTCCATACTACCTGGGCAGGTGTGAGTCGTAGAGAGAGTCACACAGAGTGTGCATACTACCTGGGCAGGTGTGAGTCATAGAGAGAGTCACACAGAGTGTCCATACTACCTGGGCAGGTGTGAGTCGTAGAGAGAGTCACACAGAGTGTCCATACTACCTGGGCAGGTGTGAGTCATAGAGAGAGTCACACAGAGTGTCCATACTACCTGGCAGGTGTGAGTCGTAGAGAGAGTCACACAGAGTGTCCATACTACCTGGGCAGGTGTGAGTCATAGAGAGAGTCACACAGAGTGTCCATACTACCTGGGCAGGTGTGAGTCAGAGAGAGTCACACAGAGTGTGCATACTACCTGGGCAGGTGTGGGTCGTAGAGAGAGTCACAGAGACTCACACAGAGAGACTCACACAGAGACTCACACACACACAGAGACTCACACAGAGACTCACACAGAGACTCTCTCACACAGAGAGACTCACACAGAGACACACAGAGACTCACACAGAGACTCACACACTCACACAGACTCACACAGAGAGACAGAGAGAGACTCACACAGAGAGACTCACACAGAGAGACTCACACAGAGAGACTCACACAGAGAGACTCACACAGAGACTACACAAGAGACTCACACAGAGACTACACAAACACAGAGAGACTCACACAGAGGCTCACACAGAGAGACTCACACAGAGAGACTCACACAGAGACTCAGACACAGAGACTCACACAGAGAGACTCACACAGACTCACACAGACACAGAGACTCACACAGAGACACAGAGACTCACACAGAGAGACTCACACAGAGAGACTCACACAGAGACTCACACAGAGACTCACACAGAGAGACTCACACAGATAGACTCACACAGAGACTCACACAGAGAGACTCACACAGAGAGACTCACACAGAGAGACTCACACAGAGAGAGACTCACACAGAGAGACTCACACAGAGAGACTCACACAGAGAGAGAGACTCACACAGAGACACACACAGAGACAGAGAGACTCACACAGAGACTCACACNGAGAGACTCACACAGAGAGACTCACACAGAGAGACTCAGAGACTCACACAGAGAGACTCACACAGAGAGACTCACACAGAGAGACCACAGAGAGAGTGTCCATACTACCTGGGCAGGTGTGGCTCACAGAGTCACACAGAGAGTCACACAGAGACTCACACACAGAGAGACTCACACAGAGAGAGTGTCCATACTACCTGGGCAGGTGTGGCTCATAGAGCCTCACAGAGGCTTACAGAGACTCACACAGAGAGAGTCACAGAGAGACTCACAGAGAGAGACTCACAGAGAGAAATACTCAGAGACTCAGAGAGAGAGAGGGTTGGTGGGTGAGTGAGTGGGTTCGTGAGTGAGCGAGTGGGTTGGTGGGTGAGTGAGTGGGTGAGTGGGTGAGCGAGTGGGTGAGTGACTGAGTGAGTGAGCGAGTGGGTAAGTGGGTGAGTGGGTGAGTGAGTGAGTGGGTGAGTGAGTGAGTGAGTGCGTGGGTGAATGGGTGAGCGAGTGAGCGAGTGAGTGAGTGGGTGAGTGAGTGAGTGAGTGGGTGAGTGGGTGAGCGAGTGGGTGAGTGAGTGAGTGGGTGAGCGAGTGGGTGACTGAGTGAGTGAGTGAGCNAGTGAGTGGGTGAGCGAGTGAGTGAGTGGGTGAGTGAGTAAGTGAGTGAGTGAGCGAGTGGGTGAGTGAGTGAGTGAGTGACTGAGTGTGAGTGACTGAGTGGGTGAGTGAGTGACTGAGTTCGTGACTGAGTGAGTGGGTGAGTGAGTAAGTGAGTGAGTGAGCGAGTGGGTGAGTGGGTGAGTGAGTGAGTGAGTGACTGAGTGGGTGAGTGAGTGACTGAGTGAGTGGGTGAGTGAGTAAGTGAGTGAGTGAGCGAGTGAGTGGGTGAGTGAGTGACTTAGTGGGTGAGTGAGTGGGTGAGTGAGTGAGTGACTGAGTTCGTGACTGAGTTCGTGACTGGGTGGGTGAGTGGGTGAGTGGCTGAGTGAGTGAGTAACTGAGTTCGTGACTGGGTGGGTGAGTGGGTGAATGAGTGACTAAGTGACTGACTGAGTAACTGAGTTTCTGACTGAGCGAGTGACCAGGTGAGTAATCTACCCGCGGCTGCATCTCCGTGTGGCAGCATTGCCTAGCAACGCGGCATTGCCTAGCAACGCGGCATTGCCTAGCAACGCCGTCTCTTCTCGCGCCCCCTCCCCCCTTGCCCCCCCCCTTGCCCCCCCCCCCACCTCCCTCCCCCCCAGGGTATCAGAGGGGGTGGACAAGGAGGTGATGGGAATTCTGGTCTCCTACGTCCTCCGTGTCAAGGCGCTGGTCTCACGTAACGGGTGAGGCAGGGGTCACAGGGGTCACAGGGTGAGGGGGTCACAAGGTGAGGGGTCACAGGGTGAGGGGGTCAAGGTGACCAGGGTGAGGGGTCACAGGGGTCAGGGTGAGGTGGTCACAGGGGCAGGGTGAGGGGTCACAGGGGTCAGGGTGACGGGGTCACAGGGTCAGGGTCAGGGGGTCACAGGGGTCAGGGTGAGGGGGTCACAGGGGTCAGGGTGAGGGGTCACAGGGGTCAGGGGTCACAGGGGTCAGGGTCAGGGGTCACAGGGGTCAGGGTGAGGGGGTCACAAGGGTCAAGGTGAGTGGGTCACATGGGTCAGGGTGAGGGGGTCACAGGGGCAGGGTGAGGGGTCACAGGGGTCAGGGGTCACAGGGGCAGGGTGAGGGGTCACAGGGGTCAGGGGTCACAGTGGGCAGGGTGAGTGGGTCACATGGGTCAGGGTGAGGGGGTCACAGTGGTCAGGGTGAGGGGGTCACGGTGACAGGGTGAGGAGGTCACGGTGGTCAGGGGCAGGGGTCACAGGGGTCAGGGTAAGGGGTCACAGGGGTCAGGGGGTCACAGGGACCAGGGTCAGGGGGTCACAGGGGTCAGGGTGAGGGCTCATATTTCAATAGTGTTGGCGAGTTTGACAAATGTGGACATTGCCTTGAAACTGTCGTGACTGCAGAGATTCAAATTCTATGGTGCTTTCGGTGACAACAAGAAAATAATGAAAGTGAAAATATAAAATA
>WFAB01001703.1:10000-27500 GCA_018977245.1 Lethenteron camtschaticum
CATCATCATCACCAACATCATCATCAGCACCATCATCATCAGCACCATCATCAGCAGCACCATCATCATCAGCACCATCATCAGCACCATCATCAGCAGCACCATCACATCACCAACATCATCATCAGACATCACAGCAGCATCATCAGCAGCAGCANCACCATCATCAGCACCATCATCACCAACATCATCATCAGCACCACATCAGCACCATCATGCAGCACCATCATCAGCATCACATCACCAACATCATCATCAGCAACATCACCAGCAGCATCATCAGCGCAGCACCATCATCATCAGCAGCATCATCATCATCAGCACCATCATCATCAACATCATCAACATCATCATCAGCACCATCATCAGTACCATCATCAGCACCATCACCATCGTTCCCCCCGTCACGATGCGCTAACTCCACTAACCCCGCTGTCCTCTCCCCTCTCCCCCCGGGGTGTCTCTCTACCGCCACTACGTCAACCACAGAGAAGTGAGTGCCGGGCCCCTGCACAGAGACCCACAGAGTTGCATAGAGACCCACAGACTCACAAAGAGACCCACAGACTCACACAGAGACCACAGACTCACAGAGACCCATAGACTCACACAGAGACCAACAGACTCAGAGACCACAGACTCACACAGAGACCACAGACTAGTACACACAGAGACCCAGACTCACACAGGACCCATAGACTCACACAGAGACCAACAGACTCACACAGAGACCCACAGCTCACACAGAGACACATAGACTCACACAGAGACCTACAGACTCACACAGAGACCATAGACTCACACAGAGACCACAGACTCACACAGAGACCCACACAGAGACCCATAGACTCACACAGAGACCAACAGACTCACACAGAGACCCATAGACTCACACAGAGACAAACATACTCACACAGAGACCCACAGACTCACACAGAGACCACAGACTCACACAGAGACCCTCAGACTCACACAGAGACCAACAGACTCACACAGAGACCCTAGACTCACACAGAGACCACAGACTCACACAGAAACCCAGACTCACACAGAGACCCACAGACACACAAGACCCACAGACTCACACNGAAACCAACAGACTCACACAGAGACCCACAGACTCACACAGAGACCCATAGACTCATACAGAGACCCACAGACTCACACAGAGACCATCACAGACTCACACAGAGACAACAGACTCACACAGAGACCCACAGACTCACACAGAGACCCACAGAGACACAGAGACCCACAAACTCACACAGAGACCACAGACTCACATAGAGACCCACAGACTCACTCAGAGACCCATGGCCCCACATAGAAACTGAAGAAGGCCCATTGCCTGAAACGTCGCCCACTGTGTGAGATTATCGGACGTTTCCTTTGACTAATCCGCAAACGTGTGTGTGTCTGTGTGTGTGTGTCTGTGTGTGTCTGTGTGTGTGTGTGTCTGTGTGTGTGTAGCTGTGTGTCTCTGTGTGTGTCTGTATGTGTGTGTGTGTCTGTGTGTGTGTCTGTGTGTGTGTGTCTGTGTGTATCTGTGTGTGTGTCTATGTGTGTCTGTGTGTCTATGTGTCTGTGTGTGTCTGTGTGTGTGTCTGTGTGTGTGTCTGTGTGTGTGCGTCTGTGTGTGTCTGTGTATGTGTGTCTGTGTGTGTCTGTGTGTGTGTCTGTGTGTGTATGTGTATGTCTATGTGTGTCTGTGTGTGTGAGTATCTGTGTGTGTGTCTGTGTGTCTCTGTGTGTGTTTCTGTGTGTGTGTCTATGTGTGTCTGTGTGTGTCTGTGTGTCTCTGTGTGTGTGTGTCTGTATGTGTCTGTGTATGTGTATGTCTGTGTGTGTGTCTGTGTGTGTGTCTGTATGTGTCTGTGTGTGTGCATGTCTGTGTGTG
The DNA here is from genome assembly GCA_018977245.1 of Lethenteron camtschaticum. Lineage (NCBI taxonomy): Eukaryota > Metazoa > Chordata > Hyperoartia > Petromyzontiformes > Petromyzontidae > Lethenteron > Lethenteron camtschaticum. The sequence goes on from WFAB01001703.1 coordinate 11,898, forward strand.
TTCTGTGTGTGTGTGTGTGTGTCTGTGTGTCTGTGTCTGTGTGTGTGTCTATGTGTGTCTGTGTGTGTGTCTGTGTGTCTCTGTGTGTGTCTGTATGTGTCTGTGTATGTGTGTGTCTGTGTGTGTGTCTGTGTGTGTGTGTCTTCTTCCCATCGCCACAACCGTGGCGCTAACAGAGGGTATGTGTGTGTGTGTATGCACCACTCGCGTCTACATTTCACGTACACCACCACCCACCCACCATCATCATCATCACAAAGACAAAGGTCCCCGTGTTAGCCTTCAGCAGACCTTTTGGGGCAAGTGCTGTTTGCCAGCAGCAACGTGACGGAGCGGTTCGCGCTACAAACCAGTGACGGATTATAATGTTATCATTATAATTATATTATTATAATTGTATTATTATAATATTATATTGTTATAAATGTCCCGGTAGCACAAGTAGCTACACGTGCTAGCGGGAGCCTCCCCGCACTTTCGTGGGGCCCCGCGCGAAACGCTTTCGAGCTCTCAATTCCCGTACAGCGATTCTGCACTTGCTCTATCACTACAGTACTATACTGCCTTCGACTCGTACGAACGACCGGGCGTTTAAGATTAGCGATTTGTCGTATTATTTGGGCTGTGTAGCAAATGAAAAAATACAATGACTTTACTATGCGAGTAAAAAAAAAATCGTGTGTTTAATATTTAAGTGTTTATTTTATTTAATTACTTAATTATTTTATTACGACAAGAAACTCCGGGCTCTGTACGAGCTTCGTCTGGCGGCACTGCTACGAATTCGAACCACGAACAGACCGTGACCATTTATTCATCTGACGCCCGCTCCTGAGCCGCCCTCCACTAGGTCGACTCAGCCTCAAATGAGCACGTGGTTGTCGTGTGCCGTAAACGTGGCCACTTGGGGAGAGACAAAGGCGGCCGGGCGTGGTGCTGGTAGCCACCCACCCCCTCGTGTGCCACAGCGCCGGTAGCCTTCACAGGTGCTGCTGATCGCTTAACAGCACTTGACCCGACAGTCTGTTAGAGGCTACACGGGGAACTTTGTCTTTGTTGCGTGTTGTTGAACGTGTGTGTGTGACTGTGTGTGTGGGTTGTTGAACGTGTGTGTGTGTGTGACTGTGTGTGTGATTGACTGTGTGTGTGTGACTGTGTGTGTGTGTGACTGTGTGTGTGATTGACTGTGTGTGTGTGTGACTGTGTGTGTGTGTGACTGTGTGTGTGGGTTGTTGAACGTGTGTGTGTGTGTGTGACTGTGTGTGTGATTGACTGTGTGTGTGACTGTGTGTGTGTGACTGTGTGTGTGGGTTGTTGAACGTGTGTGTGTGTGACTGTGTGTGGTTGAGTGTGTGTGTGTGACTGTGTGTGTGTGTCACTGTGTGTGTGTGACTGTGTGTGTGTGACTGTGTGTGTGGGNTGTTGAACGTGTGTGTGTGTGACTGTGTGTGTGTTGAGTGTGTGTGTGACTGTGTGTGTGTGACTGTGTGTGTGATTGACTGTGTGTGTGTGTGACTGTGTGTGTGTGACTGTGTGTGTGATTGACTGTGTGTGTGTGACTGTGTGTGTGTGTGACTGTGTGTGTGGGTTGTTGAACGTGTGTGTGTGTGACTGTGTGTGTGATTGACTGTGTGTGTGTGACTGTGTGTGACTGTGTGTGTGGGTTGTTGAACGTGTGTGTGTGTGTGACTGTGTGTGTGGTTGAGTGTGTGTGTGTGACTGTGTGTGTGATTGACTGTGTGTGTGTGTGACTGTGTGTGTGATTGACTGTGTGTGTGTGTGACTGTGTGTGTGTGTGACTGTGTGTGTGTGACTGTGTGTGTGTGTGACTGTGTGTGTGATTGACTGTGTGTGTGTGTGACTGTGTGTGACTGTATGTGGTTGACTGTGTGTGTGTGGTGTGTGTGGTGATGGTTGACTGTGTGTGTGGTTGACTGTGTGTGTGTGACTGTGTGTGTGGTTGAATGTGTGTGTGTCTGTGTGTGTGTGTGTGTATGGTTGACTGTGTGTGTGTCTGTCTGTGTGTGTGTGGTTGACTGTGTGTGTGTGTCTGTGTGTGTGTGTGTATGGTTGACTGTGTGTGTGACTGTGTGTGTGTCTGTGTGTGTGTGTATGGTTGACTGTGTGTGTGTGACTGTGTGTGTGGTTGACTGTGTGTGTGTGGTTGACTGTGTGTGTGTGACTGTGTGTGTGTGGTGGTTGTCGCCGCTGCAAGGGTGGACATCGTGGTGGAGGACTTCGCTCGCAAGGGGAGGAGCAGGAGAAGGAGGAGGTGGACGACGCGGGCGATGCGGGCGACGCGAATTAAAGGGCAAGCCGGGCACTCCGTTCCGTGTAGGGAGCCTCTGGGCTTAGAGTTAGAAAACAACAACAACATCAGCTTCAGCAGCAGCAGCAGCAAGATTTACCAAGGAGACGTCACGTTCCAATTGCGATCACAACCCAGCATCCTCACCCGAACAACACCAAGACATCGTCTGTGAAAATAGCAGCGATGGGTGATGGTTGCAAGTGGTGGTGGTGGTGATGGTGGTGATGGTGGTGGTGATGGTGGTGGTGATGGTGGTGGTGATGGTGGTGGTGGTGATGATGGTGGTGGTGAAGGTGGTGATGATGTTGGTGATGATGGTGGTGATGATGGTGGCAGTTGTTATAGTGGTGATGGTGGTGGTGATGATGGTGGTGGTGGTGGTGATGATGGTGGTGGTGATGTGGTGGTGGTGATGGTGGTGATGGTGGTGGTGATGATGGTGGCAGTTGCTGATGGTGGTGGTGGTGGTGATGATGGGTGGTGATGATGGTGGTGATGATGGTGGTGGTGGTGATGGTGGTGGTGATGGTGGTGGTGGTGGTGGTGGTGATGGTGGTGATGGTGATGGTGGTGGTGGTGATGATGGTGGTGATGGTGGTGGTGATGATGATTGGTGGTGATGATGATGGTGGCAGTGGTTATAGTAGTGATGGTGGTGGTGATGATGGTGGTGGTGATAATGGTGGTGATGTGGTAGTGATGATGATGATGGTGGCAGTGGTTATAGTGGTGATGGTGGTGATGATGATGGTGATGTTGATGATGATGGTGTTGGTGATGATGGTGGTGATGATGATGGTGATGATGGTAGTGCAATTGATGTGGTGGTGATGATGGTGCTGATGGTGGTGGTGGTAATTGTGGTTATAGTGATGATGGTGGTGATGGCGATAGTGCAAGTGATGATGATGATGGTGGTGGTGATTATTTTGCTTTGAACCCAGAGAGAGAGCGAGGAGGGGTGAGAGGGAGAGATATTTTCACTCTAGATTTGAAGCTTTCGTGACTGCAAGGATTCATATTCTTAGGTTTTTTCCGTAAAGTCACTGTGTAGGTAAACTTTAAAATTAATAAAAGTAAAATAAAAATAAAAATCACGACGTTTCGGAGGCAACACAAGCTTCCGTCTTCAGGTGGAACCGTCACAGCCACGACAGCTGTATCAAGTGAATAAGAGATTACAGAAGCTACCACTCCGTTTATATAATGGTTGGAGAAGGGGGGGGTAAGGGCCAAGTACAGCACACTTTTTATTCATAAATACAGCTGTCTGGCTGTGACGGTTCCACCTGAAGACGGAAGCTTGTGTTGCCTCCGAAACGTCGTGATTTTTATTTTATTTACTTTTATTAATTTTAAAGTTTTACCTACGTGACTTTACCGAAATAACTTGAGAATATTTTCACGCGTCCACGTGGACATCGCACAAAAGAGCTTTGCGGCTGATCGGATTTCTCCGGTGCGAACTCTTCGTTCTTGGGAGGGTGAGCTCAGATGGTTACGAGGACAAATCGTGATCGAAAAACAGAAAACGCGACGAGAAACGGCCCGTGGCATTATCCCTCTAACGCTCGTATCTAAAACAATACACTACACTACTACAATACATTATACACTACACTACATTATACACTACTACACTATACACTACATTATACACTTATAACACNACACTACACTATACACTACACTACTATACACTACCTATACACTACACGATACACTACCTATACACTACACTATACACTACACTATACACTACACACATTATACACTACTACACTACTATACACTCAACACTATACACTACACTATACACTACTACTACACTACTNCACTACACTATACACTACACACACTNCACTACACTATACACTACACTATGCACTACACTATACACTACACTATACACTANACACTACTACACTATACACTACTACACTACATGATACACTACTACACTATACACTACTACACTACACTACACTATACACTACTACATACTACACTACACTATACACGACACTTTTGTCTGGCCATCGAACAAAAGCGGTAGTCATCGTCATCTAAAGCTTTCAGGTTGCTCTGCTTCATCTTCTTGGTTCTTTCAGTAAAGTCATCACGTAGAAGGGAAGTAATAAAATAATAAAAATAAAACAAAATAATTCTCACGACGTTTCCCCGACAGACCTGGTCTTCACCTGAGGACGGCTGCTTGCGTTGTGGCCGAAACGTCGTGAGAATTATTTTATTGTTTTATTTTTATTCTTTTATTATTTCCCTTCTACGTGATGACTTTACCGAAAGAACCAAGAAGATGAATCCCTACAGTCACGAAAGCTTTACATCGAAATTTCTCTGCTTCTGCAGCCGTCTGGAACGCTCTCTCTGGGAGCTGTGCGCCACTTTTAAATCGTCATCAGCATCATCATCATCATCTAGATGGACAAACTCGTTTGTTTAGAACTGCTGCTGTTTGTTGTTGTTGTTGTGTTTAGTTTGATGTCTTTCCACCCCCCCCACGCGCACCTCCAATTAGCGACGGTTGGATACGTACGGTGTGAAAGAAGTTCAACAGACACACATAGAGACACCCAGACTCACCACTGTCCATAGACTCACCACTGTCCATAGACTCAATACTGACCATAGACTCAACACTGCACCATAGACTCACACTGCCCATAGACTCAACACTGACCATAGACTCAACACTGCACCATAGACTCAACACTGCCCATAGACTCAACTGCCCCATAGACTCAACACTCCCATAGACTCAACACTGTCATAGACTCAACACTGCCCATAGACTCAACACTGCATCATAGACCACTGCACATAGACTCAACACTGCACCATAGACTCAACACTGCACCATAGACTCAACACTGCCAATAGACTCAACACTGCATCATAGACTCAACACTGCCCATAGACTCAACACTGCATCATAGACTCACCACTGTCCATAGACTCAACACTGCCCATAGACTCAACACTGCCCATAGACTCAACACTGCCCATAGACTCAACACTGCACCATAGACTCATAGACTCAACACTGCCCATAGACTCAACACTGCACCATAGACTCAACACTGCACCATAGACTCAACACTGCCCATAGACTCAACACTGCACCACAGACTCACCACTGCCCATAGACTCAACACTGCCCATAGACTCAACACTGCACCATAGACTCAACACTGCACATAGACTCAACACTGCACCATAGACTCAACACTGCACCATAGACTCAACACTGCACCATAGACTCAACACTGCACCATAGACTCAACACTGCCCATAGACTCAACACTGCCCATAGACTCAACCTGCACCATAGACTCAACACTGCACCATAGACTCAACACTGCACCATAGACTCACACTGCACCATAGACTCAACACTGCACCATAGACTCACACTGCACCATAGACTCACACTGCACCATAGACTCACACTGCCCATAGACTATAGACTCAGCACTGCCCATAGACTCAACACTACCCATAGACTCAGCACTGCACCATAGACTCAACACTGCACCATAGACTCAATACTGCACCATAGACTCAACACTGCCCATAGACTCAACACTGCCCATAGACTCAACACTGCCCATAGACTCAACACTCCCATAGACTCAACACTGCCCATAGACTCAACACTGCCCATAGACTCAACACTGCCCATAGACTCAACACTGCACCAGAGACTCAACACTGCCCATAGACTCAACACTGCCCATAACTCAACACCGCACCATAGACTCAACACTGCCCCATAGACTCAACACTGCCCATAGACTCAACACTACCCATAGACTCAACACTGCCCATAGACTCACACTGCCCATAGACTCAACACTGCCCATAGACTCAACACTGCCCATAGACAGAACACTGCACCATAGACTCAACACTGCTCCATAGACTCAACACTGCACCATAGATTCAACACTGCACCAGAGACTCAACACTGCCCATAGACTCAACACTGCCCATAGACTCAACACTGCCCATAGACTCAACACTGCCCATAGACTCAACACTGCACCATAGACTCAACACTACCATAGACTCAACACTGCCCATAGACTCAACACTGCCTTAGACTCAACACTACACCATAGACTCAACACTGCACCGTAGACTCAACACTGTCCATAGACTCAACACTGCACCATAGACTCAACACTGCACCATAGACTCAACACTGCCCATAGACTCAACACTGCCCATAGACTCAACACTGCACCATAGACTCAACACTGCACCATAGACTCAACACTGCACCATAGACTCAACTCTGCCCATAGACTCAACACGCCCCATAAACTCAGCACTGCACCAAGACTCAACACTGCCCATAGACTCAACACTGCCCATAGACTCAACACTGCACCATAGACTCAACACTGCACCATAAACTGAGCACTGCACAAAGACTCAACACTGCCCATAGACTCAACACTGCACCATAGACTCAACACTGCACCATAGACTCAACACTGCCCATAGACTCAACACTGCCCATAGACTCAACACTGCACCATAGACTCAACACTGCACCATAAACTCAGCACTGCACCAAAGACTCAACACTGCCCATAGACTCAACACTGCACCATAGACTCAACACTGCACCATAACTCAACACTGCACCATAGACTCAACACTGCCCATGGACTCAACACTGCACCATAACTCAACACTGCACCATAGACTCAACACTGCACCATAACTCAACACTGCTCCATAACTCAACACTACCCATAACTCAACACTGCACCATAGACTCAACACTTCACCATAGACTCAACACTGCCCATAGACTCAACACTGCCCATAGACTCAACACTGCCCCATAGACTCAACACTGCCTTAGACTCAACACTGCACCATAGACTCAACACTGCCCATAGACTCAACACTGCCCATAGACTCAACACTGCACCATAGACTCAACACTACCCATAGACTCAACACTGCCCATATACTCAACACTGCCTTAGACTCAACACTACACCATAGACTCAACACTGCCCGTAGACTCAACACTGTCCATAGACTCAACACTGCACCATAGACTCAACACTGCACCATAGACTCAACACTGCCCATAGACTCAACACTGCACCATAGACTCAACACTGCACCATAGACTCAACACTGCCCATAGACTCAACACTGCACCATAGACTCAACTCTGCCATAGACTCAACACCGCCCATAACTCAGCACTGCACCAAGACTCAACACTGCCATAGACTCAACACTGCCCATAGACTCAACACTGCCCATAGACTCAACACTGCACCATAACTGAGCACTGCACCAAAGACTCAACACTGCCCATAGACTCAACACTGCACCATAGACTCAACACTGCCCATAGACTCAACACTGCCCATAGACTCAACACTGCCCATAGACTCAACACTGCCCATAGACTCAACACTGCCCATAAACTCAGCACTGCCCAAAGACTCAACACTGCCCATAGACTCAACACTGCCCATAGACTCAACACTGCACCATAAACTCAACACTGCACCATAGACTCAACACTGCCCATGGACTCAACACTGCACCATAAACTCAACACTGCACCATAGACTCAACACTGCCATAGACTCAACACTGCCCATAGACTCAACACTGCCCATAGACTCAGCACTGCACCATAGACTCAACACTGCCCATAGACTCAACACTGCCCATAGACTCAACACTGCACCATAGACTCAACACTGCCGTAGACTCAACACTGCCCATAGACTCAGCACTGCACCATAGACTCAACACTGCACCATGGAATCAACACTGCCACATAAACTCAACACTACTCATAGACTCAATACTGCCCGTAGACTCAACACTGCCCATAGACTCACCACTGCCCATAGACTCAACGCTACCCATAGACTCAACACTACCATAGACTCAACACTGCCCATAGACTCAACACTGCACCATGGACTCAACCTGCACCATAGACTCAACACTGCACCATAGACTCAACACTGCCCATAGACTCAACACTGCCCATAGACTCAACACTGCCCATAGACTCAACACTGCACCATAGACTCAACANTGCCATAGACTCAACACTGCACCATAGACTCAACACTGCCCATAGACTCAACACTGCACCATAGACTCAACACTGCACCATAGACTCAAGACTACCGTCGACTCAACACTCAGAGGTGGGGCCTTACCATCAGCCCCACCNAAACGAAGCACCTGCCTGGTANTTTGTACCATCGGGCACTCCACCCCACAACTCCCAATCTGTGATGGGGCAGTAGTGGAGAGAGTGGAGAGTTTCCCATACTTGGCAGTGTGCTTATGACCGGCTCCGGTTTGACAGCAGAGGTCTCACTCCGAATCAGTCGAGCGGCGGATTATCGGTTGCGTAACGCTGTGTGGAAGCTACCTGGTCTGTTGCTCCACACGAAGCTTCAGGTCTTCTCGGCCACAGTCATTCCCTCCCTTCTCTCCGCTTGCGAAACGTGGANCCCCCCTAATTGAACACTTCGCCAGTTAGAAACATTTAGGCTGGCCTGCCTACGACCATCCTGGGTTTAACCAGGCTGGATTGTGTAGCTCACAAATCCTCGAAAGATCTGGGCAAAGTCCCATCGGTGAGCTCCTCGGCAGGCAAGGCTGCGTTGGCTGGGTCATGTAGCCCGCATGCCCAGCCACCGCATGCCAACAGCTTTTGTTCGCCGGATCGAGGGGCAAAACGGGCGCGGCACGGGCTGGAGAAGAGATGGAGTGATGTGGTACAGGAGGACGTGGAGCTGAGTGGACTTGCCGTGACTGGTACCAGCGTGTCAAGATCGGCCTCAGTGGAGGAGGCTCGTGAAGGACGCTACTGGGCAGTTGGAGGCAGTCGCCCCTAGCAACAACGGAGGCGAGAAGCGACGCTCACAACACGAGCGGAGCACCGGGTGGCTAAAGCCAGCAAGTTGGCACAGTAGGGGCACAGGTGTGCATCAGCCAGTCATCTCGGTCATCTCAGTCAGCGACCCGTGGCACCTGCTNGGTCTGCCCCGTGACCTCCTGCCACGGGCGTTCGACACTTCACGTGACTCAAGGTGCACTTGCCTGGCACAAGCGTCGTGGTGACGTACCGCCACTTAGTGGCGAATGGCGGTTGTTGTTGTTGGTGGCNGTANTGGGGAGCGGTGACGCAGTGCTTACGACGCGGCTATGACCCCGTGTTCGGTCCTGAGGCCTCCCCAGGTGACTCAGCCTCAAAACCTGGGTGCAGTGTGTAGTAAACATCGCCACTGGGGAGACGCGGCCGGGCGTGGTGCTGGTAGCCACACCCCTCGAGGTTGCCGTGCCGGTAGCTTCACGTGTCGCAACAGCACTTGCCTCAACAGTCTGTCGGGGCTATACGGGGACCTTTGTCTTTGGTAGTGACGGTGGTGGTGGTGGTTTGAAGAGGTGCGTCGTGGTGAACGTGAAGTTTGTGAGCGGAATTGTCTCAATAAAGCACCTGTAGGTGAAACAGCTGCCGTGAGTTCCCTGCAGCTTACGCAGCTGTGACGTAGCTACACGTGACACAGCTACACGTGACGTAGCTACACGTGACGAAGCTACACGTGACACAGCTACACGTGACGTAGCTACACGTGACGTAGCTGCACGTGACGCAGCTACACGTGACCAGCTACACGTGACGTAGCTACACGTGACGTAGCTGCACGTGACGCAGCTACACGTGACACAGCTACACGTGACGTAGCTACACGTGACGCGGTACACGTGACGTAGCTACACGTGACGAAGCTACACGTGACGTAGCTACACGTGACGCAGCTACACGTGACGCAGCTACACGTGACGCAGCTACACGTGACGTAGCTACACGTGACGCAGCTACACGTGACACGTGACACAGCTACACGTGACGTAGCTACACGTGACGCAGCTACACGTGACACGTGACGCAGCTACACGTGACGCAGCTACACGTGACGCAGCTACACGTGACGTAGCTACACGTGNCGTAGCTACACGTGACGTAGCTACACGTGACGCAGCTACACGTAGCTACACGTGACGTAGCTACACGTGACACGTGACACAGCTACACGTGACATAGATACACGTGACACAGCTACACGTGACACAGCTACACGTGACGTAGCTACACGTGACGTAGCTACACGTGACGTAGCTACAGTGACACGTGACACAGCTACACGTGACGCAGCTACACGTGACGCAGCTACACGTGACGCAGCTACACGTGACGCAGCTACACGTGACGCAGCTACACGTGACGTAGCTACACGTGACACGTGACGTAGCTACACGTGACACGTGACTCACCTACACGTGACGCACAGCGCTGTAGCAGTAACGAATTGGCCGCGTTTTGTTGACTTGACGAGCCGTTCGAAGTCTCGACGGCCAATCAGTGAAAAGGGTCAAACAGAAACGCGGCCGATTCGTCACGAGGACAGCTCCCAACACGCAACTGGGATGTTGGCTATCAACAACAACAAGGCAACTTTCGATTTAAAGCTTTCGTGACTGCAGGATTCATCTTCTTGGTTCTTTCGGCAAAGTCACGTAGAAGGGAAGTAATAAAATAATAAAAATAAAACATAATAAAATAATATAATATAAATAATATATAATATAAGAAAATAATGTGATATCAATAAAATAATGTTATTATTTTATTCATTTCTTTATAAGTAACTTTACCGAAAGAACCAAGAAGATAAAATAATAAAAAATAAAACATATAAAATAATTCTCACGACGTTTCGGCCACAACACAAATTGTGAAATAAAAATATTAAAAATAAAAAATATCATAAAACAATAAGAATTCTCACAATTTGTGAGAATTTTTATTGTTTTATTTTTATTTCACAAATTGTGAGAATTTTATTGTTTTATATATTTTTTTATTTCACAAATTGTGATAATTTTTTTATATATTTTGTTTCTTTCTCTTATTTTATTATTTCCCTTCTACGTGACTTTACCGAAAGAACCAAGAATATAAGTAGAACGTGTTGTCTATATTTATTTATAAAGTTGCGAATTTTGATGTGACGTCACATTTCTCAACCCCCCCCCCCTCGTCACACATCGTCACAAATGTCTGACCCCCCCACCCCCCTAGGTGCGTGACGTCATTTATGGACGGTCCCAAAGCTCTTCTTGACGCTGGCGACGGCCGCTGAAAGTTGCAATCCACAGAGACGCNGGGAGTCGGAGAAACGCAGCCACAATTTGAGCTCCTTTAATCAACCAATGCCCCATCACCATCATCACCACCATCACCACCATCATCATCACCACCACCATCACCACCACCATCACCACCATCATCATCACCACCATCACCATCACCACCATCAGCATCACCATCATCACCATCATCATCACCATCATCATCACCACCATCACCACCATCACCACCACCACACCACCATCACCACCATCACCATCACCACCATCACCACATCACCACCATCACCACCGTCACCACCACCACCAGCATCATCATCACCACCATCACCACCATCACCACCATCACCCATCACCATNACCACCATNACCACCACCATCATCATCATCACCACCATCACCACCACCATCACCATCACCATCATCACCATCACCACCATNAATCACCACCATCACCATCACCATCATCACCACCATCACCACGGCCACCCACCACCATCATCATCATCACCATCACCACCACCATCACCACCATCACCACCACACCATCACCACCACCATCACCATCACCACCACCATCATCACCACATCACCACCATCACCACCCACCCAAGCTCCCTGCCCAGGGTCGTGCGGGTTAGATTCCTTAAATGAATAAAAGCGAAATAAAAATAAAATAAATTTACTTCACGAATTTTTATTTTTTAAATAAAAATAAAATAAATTTTACTTTCATTAATTTTTATTTTTTTTACCTACGTGACTTCACCGAAAAAACCTAAGCATATTGTGTCTGCCTCAAGTGGCTTTGCCTGAAACAAACCAAAAAATAGCGGTGGATCTCTGCGGCAGCGAAATCTTCACATCAAGATGATCATCACCACCACCACCACCACCGCCATCACCATTACACCCACACCGATCATTCTCCGTACAATAATTTACAGGACGCATGTCGACGCATGTCGGACGCATGTCGGAAGCATGTGGGACGCATGTCAGACGCATGTCGGACGCATGTCGGACGCGTGTCGGATGCATGTCGGACGCATGTCGGACGCGTGTCGGACGCATGTCGGATGCGTGTCGGTCGCGTGTCGGACGCATGTCGGACGCGTGTGGGACGCGTGTGGACGCGTGTCGGACGCGTGTCGGACGCATGTGGGACGCATGTGGGATGCATGTCAGACGCATGTCAGACGCATGTGGGACGCATGTCGGACGCATGTCGGACGCATGTCGACGCATGTGGGATGCATGTGGATGCATGTCGGACGCATGTCGGACGCATGTGGGACGCATGTGGGACGCATGTCGGACGCATGTCAGACGCATGTGGGATGCATGTGGGATGCATGTCGGACGCATGTCGGACGCATGTGGGATGCATGTGGGACGCATGTCGGACGCATGTCAGACGCATGTGGGATGCATGTGGGATGCATGTCGGACGCATGTCGGACGCATGTCAGACGCATGTCGCGTGTTCTATGTGGCCCACCGGAGGTGCGGTGGTGGTGGTGGCTCTGGGTGGGAGGATGACGGACAGCCGGTTTAAAGCAAACACTCATCAAGCAGTCCGTACGGTGCGAGTGTGTGAGTCAGTGTTTGTGTCTGTGTGTGTGTCTCAGTGTGTGTGTGTGTCAGTGTGTGTGTGTGTGTGTGTGTGTCAGTGTGTGTGTCANTGTGTGTGTGTCAGTGTGTGTGTGTGAGTGTGTGTGTCAGTGTGTGTGTGTCTGTGTGTGTGTCAGTGTGTGTGTCCCAGCGTGTCCCAGTGTGTCAGTGTGTTAGTATGAGTGTGTCAGCGTGTCCCAGTGTGTGTGTCTCAGTGTGTGTGTGTCAGTGTGTGTGTGTCCCATCATGTCCAGCGTGTCCCAGCGTGTGATTCTGCCCCCCCCTCAATCCTCCTCCTCCTCCTGCTCCCGCATCTCCCGCTGCTGCCCTCCCAGCTGCTGCTGCCCTCCCCCCGCTGCTCCCCCGCTCTGCCGCCCCTCCCCTCTCCCTCTGCGCTCTCCGCCCGTCCCTCCGCTCCCCGGCGGCGGCGGCGCGCGCCGCCCGGCCCTGCGGCGACGGCGCCCGGGCTTGCCGGGGCGGTGAGACGCCCACCGGACAACGCCGGCGACGTCACCGCCGGGTGCCGCGAGAACGGCCATCGGAACCCCGGGGTCCCCGCCGAGCCGCCGCTGCTGCCGCCGATGAGGAGGGGAGGAGGTGGAGGTGGAGGAGGTGGAGGAGGGAGAGAGCGGTGGTGCCGGTGACGAGGGCGTTGCCGGGGCGACGGGGAGCGCTCGCGCGCCGGGCTGCTGCCGGGGCTGATGGCCTGCAGCATGCGGCCCTTGCCCTCCTGCAGCATGTGCTTCTGTGGGCGGGAGGAGAGCGGGGGTGGTNGGGGGGGGTNGGGGGTGGGTGGTGGGGTGGGGGGTGGTGGGGGGTGGGGGGGTGGGTNGGGGGTGGGTGGGTGTGTGTCAGTGTGTGGGTGTGTGTGTGTGTTGTTGTGAGCGTCGCTCCTCCGCCCTCCGTTGTTGTTGGAGGGCGACTGCCTCCAACTGCCCAGTAGCGTCCTTCACGAGCCTCCTCCACAGAGGCCGATTTGACACCGCTGGTACCAGTCATCGGCAAGTCCACTCAGCTCCACGTCCTCCTGTACCCATCACTCCATCTCTTCTCAGCCCGCGCCGCGCCCGTTTAGCCCCCACGATCCGGCCGAACAAAAGCTGTCTAGGCATGCGGTGGCTGGGCATGCGGGCTACATGACCCAGCCAACGCAGCCTTGCCTGCCGGAGGAGTCACCGATACTTTGACCAGACTTTCAAAGATTTGTGAGCTCCTCAAACAATCCAGCCTGGTTAAACCCAGGATGGATCGTAGGCAGGCCAGCCTAAATGTTTCTAACCGGCGAAGATGTTCCATTAGGGGGGTCCACGTCTCGCAAGCGTAGAGAAGGGAGGGAATGACTGTGGCCGAGAAGACCTGAAGCTTCGTGCGGAGCGACAGATCAGGTAGCTCCCACACAGCGTTACGCAACCGATGAAAATATATTGCCGCTCGACTGATTCGGAGTTAGACCTCTGCTGTTAAACTGGATCCGGTCATAAGCACACTGCCCAGGTATGGAAAACTCTCCAATCTCTCCACTACTGCCCATCACCGATTGGGAGTTGTGGGGGTGGAGTGTCCGATGGTAAAAAATACCCAGGCCAGGTGCTTAGTTTTGGTGGGGCTGATGGTAAGGCCCCACCTCTTAGTGGCACGCTCCAGTCTCAGCAGCAGCGTCTCCAACTCCTCTTCTGAATGAGCAGCTATTACCAAATCATCGGCATACATAACGTGGTTGACCAATAGGGAGCCATCCCTTGATCGCACCCGGGCGTCGAGATGACCGACAACAACAACAACCGCCATTCGCCACTAAGTGGCGGTGACGTCACCACGACGCTTGTGCCAGGCCAAGTGCACCTTGAGGCCACGTGAAGTGTCGAACACCGCTGGCAGGAGGTCACGGGCAGACCCAGCAGGTGCCACGGGTCGACTGACCGAGATGACCAGATGACTGACACACACACAGACAGTGCGCCTTTTGGCGTCATCTGGTCCAACACCATGTGAGACTTGGCTCTAAGAAAAGCTGTCTCGGGTGTGGACCAATCAACTTCAAGGACAGCGCATATCATTATCAGAGTTGTTTCTTTTTGTTTGCATTTTGACTGCTTGTGTTGTGGTTATTGCAACATGATGCCTTGTATAAAGGTGTCAGTTTTTGTACCAGTTTAAAGGGTAAAAACCTATTATTACTACACAGACATACACACAGAAACACACACACACACACACACGCGCTTCCCCCGTGTACCCGCCACCACCACCACCGCCTCGTACCAGCGTGAGCAGTTGCCACGGGTCGACTGACTGAGATGACTGACACCCACACACACACGCACGCACACACACCCACACACANACGCACGCACGCACGCACGCACGCACACACGCACACACACCACACTCGCACGCACACACACACGCACGCACACACACACACACACACTCGCACG
>WFAB01001703.1:32500-35000 GCA_018977245.1 Lethenteron camtschaticum
CACCATCATCACCACCACCATCACCGTGTGCGTCAGAGCATCGTTGCAAACGGGGGGGGGGGGTGACAGCACACAGCATCACCATCGTCGTCGCAGCCATCGTCATNGTAATACCGTCATCATCATCACAACCACCACCATCATCATCATCAGCATCATAACCACCACTATCACCATCATAACCACCACCATCAGCATCATAACCACCACCATCACCGCCATCATCATCACCACCATCATAACCACCACCGTCTCTGTGTGTCTGTGTGTCTATGTGTCTGCGTGTCTGCGTGTCTGCGTGTCTGTGTGTGTCTGCGTGTCTGTGTGTGTCTGCGTGTCTGTGTGTGTCTGTGTGTGTCTGTGTGTCTCTGTGTCTGCGTGTCTGTGTGTCTGTGTGTCTGCGTGTGTGTCTGTGTGTCTGTGTGTGTCTCTGTGTGTCTGCGTGTTGCGTGTCTGTGTGTCTGTCTGTGTGTCTGCGTGTCTGTGTCCGTGTGTCTGTGTGTCGTGTCTCTGTGTGTCTGCGTGTTGCATGTCTGTGTGTCTGCGTCTCTGTGTGTGCGTGTCTCTGCGTGAGCCGACTCACCGCCATGATGAGGTAGGTATCTGTGTGTCTGTGTGTATGTGTGTCTGTGTGTCTGTGTGTGTATGTGTCTGCGTGTCTGNGTGTGTCTGCGTGTGTGTCTGCGTGTCTGTGTGTGTCCNTGTCTNCGTGTCTGTGTGTGTCTACTTGTGTGTCTGCGCGTGTCTCCGCGTGTCCCGACTCACCGCCACAATAGGTGTGTCTGCGTGTCTGCGTGTCTGTGTGTCTACCTGTGTGTCTGTGTGTCTGTGTCTGTGTGTGTGTGTGTGTGTGTCTGCGTGTCTGCGTGTGTGTCTGTGTGTGTGTTTGTGTGTGTGTTTTGTGTGTGTGTGTCTGCGTCTCTGCGTGTCTGTGTGCGTGTATCTGTGTGTCTGCGCGTGTGCCGACTCACCGCCCACGATGAGGTAGGTGTCTGTGTGTCTGTGTGTCTGTGTGTGTCTGTGTGTGTGTCTGCGTGTGTGTGTCTGCGTGTGTCTGTGTCTGTGTGTCTGCGTCTCAGCGCGTGTGAGCCGACTCACCGCCCACGATGAGGTAGTGTCTGTGTGTCTGTGTGTCTGTGTGTCTGTGTGTCTGTGTGTCTGTGTGTCTCTGCGTGTGTGTCTGCGTGTGTGTGTCTGCGTGTGTCTGTGTCTGTGTGTCTGCGTCTCAGCGCGTGTGTGCCGACTCACCGCCCACGATGAGGTAGGTGTCTGTGTGTCTGTGTGTCTGTGTGTCTGTGTGTCTCTGCGTGTGTGTCTGCGTGTGTGTGTCTGCGTGTGTCTGTGTCTGTGTGTCTGCGTCTCAGCGCGTGTGTGCCGACTCACCGCCACGATGAGGTAGGTGTCTGTGTGTCTGTGTGTGTCTGTGTGTGTGTCTGCGTGTGTGTGTCTGCGTGTGTCTGTGTCTGTGTGTCTGCGTCTCAGCGCGTGTGAGCCGACTCACCGCCCACGATGAGGTAGGTGTCTGCGTGTGTGTGTCTGTGTGTGTGTCTGCGTGTCTGTGTGTCTGTGTGTCTGCGTGTGCGTGTGTTTGTGTGTCTGTGTGTGTGTCTGCGCGTGTGCCGACTCACCGCCCACGATGAGGTAGGTGTCTGCGTGTGTGTCTGTGTGTGTGTCTGCGTGTCTGTGTGTCTGTGTGTCTGCGTGTGTTTGTGTGTCTGTGTGTGTGTCTGCGCGTGTGCCGACTCACCGCCCACGATGAGGTAGGTGTTGGGAAGAGGTTCTTGGCCTGCATCAGGGCCCTGGCGTGCCCAAAGTGGAACACGTCGAAGATGCCGTCGGCGTAGACACGCACGGGACGGTGGACTGGGCACACGCACACACACATGAAGACGCACACACACATGCACACACACACACACGCACGCACGCACACACATGAAGACACACGCACGCACACACGCACGCACACACATGAAGACACACGCACGCACACATGCACACACGCACACAAACACACATGAAGACACACACGCACACACACGCACACACGCATACAGCACACACGCACGAAGACACGCATACACACGCACACACACAAGATACACAGACACACGCATGCACACACGAAGACATGCACACACACGCACACACGATACACAGACACACACACGCACGCACACACGATACACAGACACACACACGCACGCACACACGATACACAGACACACACGCACACACGTACACAGACACACACACGCACGCACACACGATACACAGACACACGCACGCACACACACACATGTGCGCGCACACACGCACGCACACAAACACAAAGATGCACACTAGAGTGTACGCTAGAGTGTACGCTAGAGTGCCGTGCGCGCTAGAGTGTAGACTCCCTAGAGAGTCCACACCAGAGTCTAGTACACTCCACTAGACAAGCACACACACACACGAAGACACACACACACACGAAGACACACACACACACGANGACACG
>WFAB01001703.1:37500-62500 GCA_018977245.1 Lethenteron camtschaticum
GTCGCCGCGGGACCTGACGAGACGAGAACAAACCGACCAATCAGAGAGGCTCGAAAGATGAAAACAAAAATGAAACACGCCCGCCCCCCCCATCCTCGCGATTGTCCAATCGCAATCGTGGGGTGAGATAGTACACTACACTATACACTGCTATACACTACACTATAGACTACTATACACTACACACACTACACTACACACACTATACACTACAGACTACACTATACACTACACTATACACTACTATACACTACACTACACACTGCTATACACTACACTATAGACTACACACTACACTATACACTACACTATACACTACACTACACACTACACTATACACTGCACTATACACTACACTATACACTACTACACTACACTATATACACTACACTATATGCACTATACACTACTATACACTGCACTATACACTACACTACNCACTACACTATACACTGTACACTACACTATACACTACTACTACACTATACACTACACTATACACTACACTGCTACACTACACACTACACTATACACTACTATACACTGATACACTACACTATACACTACACACTGCTATACACTACACTATACACTGCTATACACTACACTATACACTACACTATACACTACTATACACTGCTATACACTACACTATACACTACACTATACACTGCTATACACTACACTATACACTACACTATACACTACTACACACACATNCACACACACACACAGGTACACACACACACAGAGTACACACACACAGTGTACACACACAGTGTACACACACACACACGTGTACACACACAGGCAGGGCAGTCACCCTCCGTGCCCTCTAACAAACTCGACTGACCACAACCCCAAAATAGTGGCCACTTGAGACCTCCTTCACATGCCAACTCGTGTCACGTGGTGCTGGGGGCCGGGGGCCCCCCCCCCTCACCGCAGACAGCAAAAGACCCAAAGCCCCCACCCTCCTCCCCCCCGAACCTCAGTGAACCGTGCAGGGAGATGTTGATGATGAAGTTGATGATAGTGATGATTTCGATTTAAAGCTTTCGTGACTGCAGGGATTTCATCTTCTTGGTTCTTTCGGTAAAGTCGCGTAGAAGGGAAGTAATAAATAATAAAATAAAACATAATAAAATAATTCTCACGACGTTTCGGCCACAATGCAAGCAGCCGTCCTCAGGTGTTTCATTCTTATTATTTTATTACTTCCCTTCTACGTGACTTTACCGAAAGAACCAAGAAGATGGTGATGATGTTGATGATGTTGATGATGATGATGTNGATGATGATGAAGATGATGATGATGATGTTGGTGATCATGATGATGTTGATGATGATGATGATGATGATGATGATGTTGATGATGGTGATGGTGATGATGATGTTGATGATGATGATGTTGTTGATGATGATGTTGATGTTGGTGATGATGTTGGTGATGATGTTGATGATGTTGATGATGATGCTGTTGTTGATGATGTTGATGATGTTGATGATGGTGATGATGTTGATGATGTGATGATGTTGGTGATGATGTTGATGTTGTTGATGATGGTGATGATGGTGATGATGGTGAATTGANGATGGTGATGATGTTGTGATGTTGATGATGGTGATGTGGTGTGGTGATGATGTTGATGATGATGNGATGGTGATGATGTNGATGATGTNGATGANGATTGTGATGATGANGTTGATGATGTNGATGATGTTGATGATGATGATGTTGTTGATGATGCTGATGATGTTGTTGATGATGATGATGATGTTGATGATGTTGATGATGATGTTGGTGATGATGGTGATGATGATGTTGATGATGTTGATGATGTTGATGATGTTGGTGATGATGTTGATGATGATGATGATGCTGATGATGGTGGTGATGATGTTGATGATGGTGATGATGTTGATGATGATGCTGTTGTTGATGATGTTGATGATGATGTTGATGATGTTGATGATGCTGATGATGCTGATGATGTTGATGATGGCACTTGCTGGGTCTGTCCCGTGACTTCTGCACCTAGCCTGGCACAGCAGCCAACCCATGGCACCTGCTGGGTCTGTCCTGTGACCTCCTGCACCTAGCCTGGCACAGCAGTCAACCCACGGCACCTGCTGGGTCTGTCCCGTGACCTCCTCCTGCACCTAGCCTGGCACAGCAGTCAACCCATGGCACCTGCTGGGTCTGTCCCGTGACCTCCTCCTGCACCTAGCCTGGCACAGCAGCCAACCCACGGCACCTGCCGGGTCTGTCCCGTGACCTCCTCCTGCACCTAGCCTGGCACAGCAGTCAACCCATGGCACCTGCTGGGTCTGTCCCGTGACCTCCTCCTGCACCTAGCCTGGCACAGCAGCCAACCCGTGGCACCTGCTGGGTCTGTCCCGTGACCTCCTCCTGCACCTAGCCTGGCACAGCAGCCAACCCGTGGCACCTGCTGGTCTGTCCCGTGACCTCCTCCTGCACCTAGCCTGGCACAGCAGTCAACCCGCGGCACCTGCCGGGTCTGTCCTGTGACCTCCTCCACCTAGCCTGGCACGGCAGTCAACCCATGGCCTCCTGCTGGGTCTGTGCCATGACCACCTCCTGCACCTAGCCTGGCACAGCAGCCAACCCATGGCACCTGCTCGTGGTGAACGATAACTCGCTGGTAGCGTAACAGCAGCGACAGCGAATGTCTGAACCAGACCCCCTAGTTCAAGACCCCTCTGGCTCCAGACCCCTCTGTGATCGTACCGGACCCCTGGAAGCGGACCCCCGTTACGCTCCCCGTCCCCCAGCTCTACACACCGTGTAGAGCTGGCAGCGCTGGGGAGGCAAAGGCGGCCGGGCAGGACGTGTGGTGGTGGTGGCGGTGGTAGCGGTGCGAATGTGGTGGTGGCGACGGTGTGACGGTGGTGGTGGCGACGGTGTGGCGGTAGTAGCGGTTGTAGCGGTGTGGCGGTGGTGGTTGCGGTGGTGGCGGTGGTAGCGGTGTGAGTGTGGTGGTGGCGACGGTGTGACGATGGCGGTGGTGCGGTGGCGGCGACGGTGTGATGCTGGCGACGGTGTGGCGGTGGTGGCGGTGGTGACGGTGTGTGATGGTGGCGACGGTGTGGCGGTGGTGGTAACGGTGGCGGTGACGGTGTGGTGGCGACGGTGGTGACGGTGGTGATGTTGACGGTGGCGGTGGGATGGTGGCGGTGGTGACGGTGGCAGTGACGGTGTGGTGGTAGCGGTGGTGATGGTTTGACGGTGACGGTGTGACAGTGGCGGTGGTAGCGGTGGCGACGGTGGTGGCGGTGGTGACGGTGGCGGTGACGGTGTGACAGTGACAGCGGTGGCGACGGTGGTGGTAGTGGTGACAGTGGCGGTGGTGGCGGTGTGACGCCGCCGACGCTGAACCCCCTTAACAGGCGCTCGCAAACACGGCTCATCTGCCCCGCCTCCCGCGTGCCAACCAAGTGACGTGGCACAAAACCTTTGACCCCCTCACGGCCGCACACACGAACTACGACCGCGGACTCTGTCCCGCGGCTTGCCCCACCACCACCACCACCACTCCAGAGGCGGGGCATACACCACGAAGGCAAAGGTTCAGCACCCCCACCCCCTACTCTTTGGTAAAGTCACGTAGTTAGAAATTTTTAAAACATTNAAAAAAATTTAAAAAATATTAGAAATTTAATTTTTTTAATGTTTTTAAATTGACATTTTTTTTTAAATTTCAACAAATTTTAAAATTTAAAAAAATTCAAAAAATTTACAAAAATTTAAAAAATTCAAATTTTTTTAAAAATTGTCATTTTTTTCAAAATTAAAAAGATAAAAAAATAAAACCCAACCCGCAGACTGTGTGGGGCAAGTGCTGTCCTAGCGGGCGAGCGAGCGGCCATGGAGGGCAGCACGACTCGGCACCCACTTGAAACTATGGGAACCGTGTGTGTCTACAGTGTCTCTGTGAGTCTCTCAGTGTCTCTGTGTGTCTCACAGTGTCTCTGTGAGTCTCTCAGTGTCTCTGTGAGTCTTCAGTGTCTCTGTGAGTCTTCAGTGTCTCTGTGAGTCTCTCAGTGTGTATGTGAGTCTCTCAGTGTCTCTGTTAGTCTCTCAATATCTCTGTGAGTCTCTCAGTGTCTCTGTGAGTTCTCAGTGTGTCTGTGAGTCTCTCAGTGTCTCTGTGAGTCTCTCAGTGTCTCTGTGAGTCTCTGTGTCTCTGTGAGTCTCTCAGTGTCTCTGTGAGTCTTCAGTGTCTCTGTGAGTCTCTCAGTGTCTCTGTGTGTCTCACAGTGTCTCTGTGAGTCTCTCAGTGTCTCTGTGAGTTCTCAGTGTCTCTGTGAGTCTCTCAGTGTCTCTGTGAGTCTCTCAGTGTCTCTGTGAGTCTCTCAGTGTCTCTGTGAGTCTCTCAGTGTCTCTGTAGTCTCTCATATCTCTGTGAGTCTCTCAGTGTCTCTGTGAGTTTCAGTGTCTCTGTGAGTCTCTCAGTGTCTCTGTGAGTCTCTCAGTGTCTCTGTTAGTCTCTCAATATCTCTGTGAGTCTCTCAGTGTCTCTGTGAGTTCTCAGTGTCTCTGTGAGTCTCTCAGTGTCTCTGTGTGTCTCACAGTGTCTCTGTGAGTCTCTCAGTGTCTCTGTGAGTCTCTCAGTGTCTCTGTGAGTCTCTCAGTGTGTCTGTGAGTCTCTCAGTGTCTCTGTTAGTCTTCAATATCTCTGTGAGTCTCTCAGTGTCTCTGTGAGTTTCTCAATATCTCTGTGAGTCTCTCAGTGTCTCTGTGAGTTTCTCAGTGTCTCTGTGAGTCTATCAGTGTCTCTGTGAGTCTCTCAGTGTCTCTGTGAGTCTCTCAGTGTGTCTGTGAGTCTCTCAGTGTCTCTGTGAGTCTCTCAGTGTCTCTGTGAGTCTCTCAGTGTCTCTGTGAGTCTCTCAGTGTGTATGTGAGTCTCTCAGTGTCTCTGTTAGTCTCTCAATATCTCTGTGAGTCTTCAGTGTCTCTGTGAGTTTCTCAGTGTCTCTGTGAGTCTTCAGTGTCTCTGTGAGTCTCTCAGTGTGTCTGTGAGTCTTCAGTGTCTCTGTTAGTCTCTCAATATCTCTGTGAGTCTCTCAGTGTCTCTGTGAGTTCTCAGTGTCTCTGTGAGTCTACAGTGTCTCTGTGAGTCTCTCAGTGTCTCTGTGAGTCTTCAGTGTGTCTGTGAGTCTCTCAGTGTCTCTGTGAGTCTCTCAGTGTCTCTGTGAGTCTTCAGTGTCTCTGTGAGTCTCTCAGTGTGTATGTGAGTCTCTCAGTGTCTCTGTTAGTCTTCAATATCTCTGTGAGTCTCTCAGTGTCTCTGTGAGTTTCTCAGTGTCTCTGTGAGTCTCTCAGTGTCTCTGTGAGTCTTCAGTGTCTCTGTGAGTCTCTCAGTGTGTCTGTGAGTCTCTCAGTGTCTCTGTTAGTCTCTCAATATCTCTGTGAGTCTCTCAGTGTCTCTGTGAGTTTCTCAGTGTCTCTGTGAGTCTATCAGTGTCTCTGTGAGTCTCTCAGTGTCTCTGTGAGTCTCTCAGTGTGTCTGTGAGTCTCTCAGTGTCTCTGTGAGTCTCTCAGTGTCTCTGTGAGTCTCTCAGTGTCTCTGTGAGTCTCTCAGTGTGTATGTGAGTCTCTCAGTGTCTCTGTGTCTCTCAATATCTCTGTGAGTCTCTCAGTGTCTCTGTGAGTCTCTCAGTGTCTCTGTGAGTCTCTCAGTGTCTCTGTGAGTCTTCAGTGTGTCTGTGAGTCTCTCAGTGTCTCTGTTAGTCTCCAATATCTCTATGGTCTTAAGTATCTCTGTGAGTCTCCAATATCTCTGAGTCGCTCAGTGTGTCTGTGAGTCTCTAAGTGTCTCTATGAGTCTCCAAGTGTCTCTGTGAGTCTCTCAGTGTCTCGGTGAGTCTCTCAGTGTCTCTGTGAGTCTCTCAGTGTGTCTGTGAGTCTTAAGTGTCTCTATGAGTCTCCAATGTCTCTGTGAGTCTCTCAGTGTCTCTGTGAGTCTATAGTGTCTCTGTGAGTCTCTCAGTGTATGTGAGTCTCTCAATATCTCTGTGAGTATCTCAGTGTCTCTGTGACTCTCTCAGTGTCTCTGTGAGTCTTCAGTGTCTCTGTGAGTCTCTCAGTGTCTCTGTGAGTCTCTCAGTGTGTCTGTGAGTCTTCAGTGTCTCTGTTAGTCTCTCAATATCTCTATGGGTCTCTAAGTATCTCTGTGAGTCTCCAATATCTCGTGAGTCGCTCAGTGTGTCTGTGAGTCTCTAAGTGTCTCTATGAGTCTCCAAGTGTCTCTGTGAGTCTCTCAGTGTCTCGGCGAGTCTCTCAGTGTCTCTGTGAGTCTCTCAGTGTGTCTGTGAGTCTTAAGTGTCTCTATGAGTTCCAAGTGTCTCTGTGAGTCTTCAGTGTCTCTGTGAGTCTCTCAGTGTCTCTGTGAGTCTCTCAGTGTGTCTTGAGTCTCTCAGTGTCTCTGTGAGTCTCTCAGTGTGTCTGTGAGTCTCCAAGTGTCACTGTGTGTCTAAATGTCTCTGTGAGTCTCTCAGTATCTCTGTGAGTCTCTCAGTGTCTCTGTGAGTCTCCAATGTCACTGTGTGTCTAAAGTGTCTCTGTGAGTCTCTCAGTGTCTCTGTGAGTCTCCAAGTGTCACTGTGTGTCTAAAGTGTCTCTGTGAGTCTCTCAGTGTCTCTGTGAGTCTCTCAGTGTCTCTGTGAGTGTATCTCTGTGAGTCTCTCAGTGTCTCTGTGAGTCTCTCAGTGTCTCTGTGAGTCTCTCAGTGTTTCCGTGAGTCTCTCAGTGTCTCTGTGAGTCTCTCAGTGTCTCTGTGAGTCTCCAAGTGTCACTGTGTGTCTAAAGTGTCTCTGTGAGTCTCCAAGTGTCACTGTGTGTCTAAAGTGTCTCTGTGAGTCTCTCAGTATCTCTGTGAGTCTCCAAGTGTATCTTGAGTCTCTCAGTGTCTCTGTGAGTCTCTCAGTATCTCTATGGGTCTCTAAGTATCTCTGTGAGTCTCTAAGTGTCTCCGTGAGTCTCTCAGTGTCTCTGTGAGTCTCTCAGTATCTCTATGGGTCTCTAAGTGTCTCTGTGAGTCTCTCAATATCTCTATGGGTCTCTAAGTATCTCCGTGAGTCTCTCAGTGGCTCGTGAGTCTCTAAGTGTCTCCGTGAGTCTCTCAGTATCTCTATGGGTCTCTCAGTATCTCCGTGAGTCTCTCAGTGTCTCTGTGAGTCTCCAAGTGTCTCTATGAGTCTCTCAGTATCTCTATGGGTCTCTATGTGTCTNATGTGTCAAAGTGTCCACGTCGTTTCAGTGTCTCTGACACCCTGTCAGGGTCTCCGGCACGCACTGTCCTGGCACTCGTCCGTGGGTGCGGCGCGAGCCTGCTATTTCCCCGCGGCAGTTTGGCCCCAAGGGGGTTGCCGTCCCGGATGGGCGCAAGCTGTAGGGCCTCGCAAGAGACACGCACGCAACGCAGACAAAGGTCACCCGTATAACCTGTTACGGACTGTCGGGGCAAGTGCTGTGAGTAGCAGCAGTAGCAGCGAGTGTGAAGGCTACCGGCGCTGTGGCACACGAGGGGTGGGTGGCTACCAGCACCACGCCCGGCCGCCTTTGTCTCTCCCCCAGTGGCGATGTTCATTAGACACCGCAACACCAAGTACTTGTTTGAGGCTGAGTCGACCTAGGGAGGCCCAGGTTACCGGTTCAGATAATCGTCACTGGTGGTGTTGGTCGTGAGCGGGAATTGAACTCGGTGGCCGGGTTCGTAGCGCTAACCACGACAACAACAACAACAACCGCCATTCGCCACTAAGTGGCGGTGACATCACCACAATGCTTGTGCCAGGCCAAGTGCACCTTGAGGCCACGTGAAGTGTCGAACGACCGCTGGCAGGAGGTCACGGGCAGACCCAGGTGCCACGGGTCGACTGTCTGAGATGACCGAGATGACTGGCTGATGCACCGCCTGTGCCCCCTACTGTGCCAACTTGTTGTGCTTTAGCCACCCGGCGCTCCGCTCGTTGTTGTGAGCGTCGCTCCTCCGCCCTCCGTTGTTGCTGGAGGGCGACTGCCTCCAACTGCCCAGTAGCGTCCTTCACGAGCCTCCTCCACAGAGGCCGATCTTGACACCGCTGGTACCAGTTATCGGCAAGTCCACTCAGCTCCACGTCCTACTGTACCACATCACTCCATCTCTTCTCTAGCCCGTGCCGTGCCTGTTTTGCCCCTCAATCCGGCCGAACAAAAATTGTTTGGGCATGCGGTGGCTGGACATGCGGGCTACATGACCCAGCCAACGCAGCCTTGCCTGCCGGAGGAGCTCACTGATGGGACTCTTTCAAGGATTTGTGAGCTCCTTACACAATCCAGCCTTGTAAACCCAGGATGGATCGTAGGCAGGCCAGCCTAAATGTTTCTAACCAGCGAAGATGCTCCATTAGGGGGTTCATGTTTCGCAAGTGTAGAGAAGGGAGGGAATGCCCGTGGTCGAGAAGAACTGAAGCTTCGTGCGGAGCAACAGACCAGGTAGCTTCCACACAGCGTTACGCAACCGATGAAAAGATATTGCCGCTCGACTGATTCGGAGTGAGACCTCTGCTGTTAAACCGGAGCCAGTCATGAGCACACTGCCCAGGTATGGGAAACTCTCCGCTCTCTCCACAACTGCCCCATACGATTGGGAGTTGTGGGGTGGAGTGTCCAATAGTACAAAATACCCAGGCAGGTGCTTAGTTTTGGTGGGCTGATGGTAAGCCCACCTCTTAGTGGCACGCTCCAGTCTCAGCAGCAGCGCCTCCAACTCCCCCATTAAATCTGTACCAAATGGAGATTCCCCCGGTACAGCTGTTGAAGGCTTCATGAACTACGTGATTAAAATAGATGTTAAATAATGTGGGAGCCAGAGGACATCCCTGTCGCACACCAAGGTATACAGGGAAAGGCTCTGACTCCCGGACGCGTAGTTTTACCGGGCCCGCTCACCATCATGAAGGTCCTTAATGATCGTGAGTAGAGGGTCAGAGACTCTGAAAGCACGAAGAACAACCCAGAGCCCAGGCCTACTGATGGTATCATAGGCCTTGACCAGGTCAATAAAGCAGAGATGTAGGTCTTGTTGGAATTCCCTACACCTCTGCTGTAGCAAACGGACAGAAACTATGGCATCTGTGCAGGACGCCTTTCCTGAAACCGTATTGGGGCTCTGCAAGCCTCTCTCAGCGTGCCTAGCAAGGCGATGTTGAATAAAGATGCCCCTGTAGTTGTTACAGTCTGTGCGGTCCCCTTTTTAAAGAGGGGACCACCAGGGCATCCTTCCAATCCTATGGAACCCATCCAGCGGTCCAGACTGTGTTATGATGTATATAGGGCAGTCTGTGTACAAACGCCACCCTCCCTCAGAATTTCGCTTGGGAGATCATATCTGCCCGGTGCCTTTCCTGGTCTCAGACTAAGGATCGCCTTAAGTACTTCTCAGCAGCTGGCACCTCAGCCAGCCACTCACAGGGGGTGACCTCTTCCAATATTTAGGCACCGCAGCCTCAGCAGGGTTATCCCCACTTTGTGCCATGATGTTTTCCTGGCTGAGGGATTTCTCCTCCCGAGGACCTCACAGAAATGCTCAGCAAATCTTCAAACCTGTTCCTNGGGGTCGGAGATTGGATCACTGTTATTTCCCGAATGATGGCAATAGGTGTGGCGCTGCAGGTTACTTTTTGATGGAGTTAAATAGTGATTGTGATCACGGGCCACTGAGGCAAACTCCATTTCCTCAGCAACCCACGACCACCACCCATCCTTGCAGCGCCTCACGGCTCTCCGAACCTCCGAGCGAAGGCTGCAGTAAGCCTCCTCATTCTCTGACGTGGGATGCTGTAGCCGATGAGAGTGGGCCTGTCGCTTTTTTCAACTATCCTGAACACCTCTGTCAGCCAGGGTATCTGGGAGGTCTGGACCGCGTACCCAAAGCAGCCATTGCAGCTGCATGAGTCACAGTCCTAAACCTCGCCCATCTACCCTCGACATCAGGAGTGGGGACGATACCAACCCCAGCTGCAAGCGATGATGCAATTCTCGCTTGCAACTTTCATCAGCTGAGACCAGGCCACTTTGGTTGGAATGGGGTCCTGGGTGTACACCACCACCGGAGTGGAAGAATGGCAGGCATATCTTACAGATGACTAGTCGATGGTCAGAGGGCAGATCAGCTCCACGGTAGGTCCTGGTGTCAAGGACATGGGCTCCATCTGCTGGTCCATCACTACGTAGTCCAGCAGATGTTCTTACTTGGACCCGGCATGCATCCATGATGTTGTGTGGATGCGCCGATGCCGGAAGAGCGTGTTGGTAATTACAAGCCCATGGGCTGCACAAAATCTAGCAGCATCCTACCGTTGTTATTGAGCTGATCTGCCATGCCTTCAATCACTCCAGACCAGTGCAGCATCATGACCAACTCGGGCATTGAAGTCACCCAACAAGAAGACTCTGTCCCGAGGGCCACTTTAGCCAGCACCTGTGACAGGAGGTCATAGAGGGCATCTGACTCATCGGCTGTTCGTCTTCGGTNGGGGCATAAGTAACCACGACCACCACTCCTCACTCTGGTTGATGGAAGGCGAGCCCAAAGTAGCCTGGGCTTACACCACACCTCACCGCCACGCTCCCACCCCATTTTGGCAGTCTCCTGCCCCGAGTAGAGGACTGTCCACCCTCATGGTGGCAGGAGCCAGAACCAGTCCACCGGACCTCCTGAATGCCACAGAGATCCAGACGGTACGGTGCAGCTCCGACAAAGGAGTGGCAGCCTCTCCTCTGCAGTGAGCGTTCGAACATTCCACGTGGCCATCCGTAGTGGCTTTTTGTTGTTTCTGGAGGAGCCCGAGGGTGAAGTTTCAATCTCCTGCTCCGCCAATTGGGGTTTGGCCAGGAGACGTCATAGACGCCTGTCCCCCGGGCCTCCGGCACAAGCTATTACATANTTTTCACGTGGTTTTGTGGTTACCAGCCCTCGCACCGTCCAGAGCCCCGTTTAGCCACGTGGTGGTCACAGACGCCATGAGGGAGAGGCCAATGGGCATTGGCCCTCCCCCACACACTGCCCACACAGAGTTCCCATCTGGCACCGCGAGAGTAGGGGTTGTTTAGACACACACACACACACCCAGACATACACACACACACANACACACACACAGACACACACACAGGAAGACACACACACACACACACACAGACTGACACACACANACACACACACGATACACACATAGCACACACACACGTACTGACACTGACACACACACACACAGACACACACACTGACAAACCAGACACTACACACACATGCAAACACACACACACACATCACACACAGACAGACACACACAGACACACATACAACACACACACCTNCACACACACANTGACATACACACTGNCACACACACACACACACACACACTGACACACACACACACACACACACACAACACTGACACACACACAGACACACACNCATACACACACACATACACTCACACAGACTGACACACACCACACACACACACACACTGACACACACACACAGCACACACACACACTGACACACACACACACACNCACACACACACACACAAAGACACACACAGACACACATACATGNCACACACATACACACACAGACACACACCTGACATACACACTGACACACACACATGNCACACACACAGACACACACACACATACACAGACACACACTGAGACACACACACACACACATGNCACACACTGACACTCACACTGACACACACACAGATACACACACACTGACACACACATACACATTGACACACACACACTGACACACACACAGACACACACAGACTGACACAGACACACAGANTGGCACAGACACACACACACCGACACACACACCGACACACACACTGACACACAGACACACACTGACACACACTAACACACACACTGACACACACTACACACACACTGTGACACACACACTGACACACACACTGACACACACACACATTGACACAGACACACACACACATTGACACATTGACACACACACACTGACACACACACACTGACACACTGACACACACTGACACATTGACACACACACACTGACACACACACTGACACACACAGACTGACACACACACATGACACACTGACACACATACTGACACACACACTGACACACACACTGACACACACACACACATTGACACACACACAGTGACACACACACAGACCCACACACACACACTGACACACACACAGATACACACACACACACACATTGACACATTGACACACACACAGTGACACACACACAGACCCACACACACACTGACACACACACAGATACACACTGACACACACACAGACACACACACACATACACACNGACACACACTGACACACACACACACACTCACACACACACACACACTGACACACACACACACACAGACACACACTGACACACACACAACAGACACACACTGACACACACTGACACACACACATTGACACTCACCGACGCCAGTGAGGGAACCAGAGACTTTGAAGATCCTTGGAGCTGCGTGGTCGAACTTGAACTTAACTCTATAAACAAATAAATATAAATATAGATACTGCTCGTGTATTGCACCAGATGAGACCTAACCTGGGACACGGAGACACGGGAGACACGGGGGGACACGTGGGACACGGAGACACGGGGACACGGGGGACACGTTAAGACACGGGGGACACAGAGACACTGGGGCACTGGAGACGGAGACACGGGGAGACACGGGAGACGGAGATACGGAGACACGGAGACACGGGAGACACAGAGACACGGGAGACACAGAGACACGGGGACACAGAGACAGGGAGACACGGGCCACAGAGACACGGGGACACAGAGACACGGGAGACACGGGACACGGGGAGACACCGAGACACGGGGGACACGGAGACACGGAGACACAGAGACACACGGACACACGGGGGACACGGAGACACGGGACACTGGGACACTGAGACACAGGGACACTGGGACACGGGACACGGGAGACACGGAGGGACACGGGAGACACAGGGGAGACACAGAGACACNGGGACACGGGAGACACGGAACGCTGAGACACTTAGACACAGGGACACGGAGACACAGGGACACTGAGACCCTGAGACACAGGGAGACACGGGACGCTGAGACAGGGACACTGAGACCCTGAGACACAGGGAGACACGGGGACGCTGAGACCCTGAGACACAGGGAGAGACGGACACTGAGACCCTGAGACACAGGGAGAGACAAGGACCTGAGACCCTGAGACACAGGGAGACACGGAGACTCCGAGCCCGAAAGCCCTTGGGTTGAGTCTCCACGGAATCGATTCCACGCGATTTCGATTCCAACACAACTCGATTCGCGCCCCGCTTCCTGGTGGGCAGGAATCGACGCCACGTCACGCGTATGGGCGTGGGCCCGGCGAGAATCGATTCCAGAGTCGTAACGGAATCGAATCTATCGCTTTGGCGGCAATGAGAACCGATGCTGGTGCCGGAATCGATCAAGGAATCGAATCGCGGGGGTCTGGTGTTTACGTGACGTCACCGTAGTAGAAATCACGATGCGCTATAAAGCTCTTTGTTGACTTGACGAATTAAAACAACAACAACAAACAATACATAAAAGCACGACAGGAGTGGATAATTATCGAAAAATTAAACGCGTCACTGAAACAACCAAACAAAAATACACAAATTAAAGTTTTAAAAAAATTCGTTTGTTTAGCAAACTTACTTTTTTAAATCCTTTATATTAAGTTCGCGGTTGCGTGCTTGCGTGCTTGCTTGCTTAGGACCGTGCAAATCTTTCGGTCGTTTTTTAACCGACTTCCCGTGATCCAATCGAGCTGACATTTTGCACACAGACTCGTTGTGCGTGACAATTTATGTTCGTGAAAAAAAATTTCCAAAATTTTACACTTTTTAGGGAAAACAAATTAAATATTTAATTACAATTGGTTAATACTGGCAGACAATCATCTGACCCATAGGTGGCAGCCATCTCAAGCCAGAGGACGAGAGGACTCTAGCCGCCACGCATATAAGGATTTAGAGTGAAACACTTTGTTTTTACGGGTTATACTTGTTAGAAGTGACCTTGCTACAAATGATAGCGCAGTGAAAGTGGTCTCCTCATCATCATCTGAGGTTCTAGATTTGAAGCTTTCGTGACTGCAAGGATTCATATTGTTAGGTTTTTTTCGGTAAAGTCACGTAGGTAAAACATTAAAATTATTCATATTAATAAAAGTAAAATTAAATTATTTTATTTATTTAACTTTTATTAATTAATTAATAAAAGTAAAANTAAATAATTAAAATAAAATAATTTTTATTTTATTTACTTTTATTAATCAAACAATCAAAGTTAAATAAAATAAAAATTATTTATTTTACTTTTATTAATTTTTCAAAGTAAAATTTTGAAAAAATATTTTTTAACTTTTATTTATTAAAATCAAAGTAAAATATAATAATTAAAATAAAATAACTTTTATTTTACTTTTATTAATTCATTAATCAAAGTGAAATAAAATAAAAATTATTTTATTTTACTTTTATTAATTGTAATGTTTTACCTACGTGACTTTACCAATATGGCCGCGCTCAACCCTCGCCTCTCTCTCTCTCTCGCTCCGATACGTGCTTTGAAAAAGGACCACTGGCCGAAACGTCGTCAATGTAACACGTTGTATATTTCTTTCAAAGTCACCACTCTTTGAGTTTTTTTTGTTGTTGTTTTAAATCGGGGCCGGCTCAGGGCGAAATCCGAATGGTCGTTAATCCCTTACCAACATGGCGGCTCTACTTCCTAGCCCCTCCCCTCTTGCCCAGCCCCTCCCACCCAGCGAAGCCCCGCCCACCTCGCCTAGCCCCTCCCCCCCACCCACCCTACCCCTCCCACCCAGCGAAGCCCTCCCACCTCGCCTAGCCCTCCCACTCCGCCCAACCCCCCCCCCACTCAGCCCTCCCGCCCAACCCTCCCCCCGCCAACCCTNCCACTACCCAACGCCCTTCCCCGCCCTCCACTCTGCCTAGCCCCTCCCACTCAGCCTAGCCCCTCCCACCCTGCCTAGCCCCTCCCACCCAGCGTAGCCCTCCCANCCTGCCTAGCCCCTNCCACCCAGCGTAGCCCTCCCACTCAGCCTAGCCCTCCCACCCGCCTAGCCCCTCCCACCAGCGTAGCCCCTCCCACCCAGGCTAGCCCCTCCCACCCTGCTAGCCCCTCCCACCCAGCGTAGCCCCTCCCACCCAGCCTAGCCCTCCCAGCCCCTGCCTAGCCCTCCCACCCAGCGTAGNCCCTCCCACCCAGTAAAATATTTTTATTTTATTTTACCCCTNCCACCCAACCCAACCCTCCCACCCAGCCTAGCCCCTCCCACCCAGCCTAGNCCCTCCCACCCAGCCCTCCCACCCAGCCTAGCCCCTCCACCCGCCCAGCCCCTCCCACCCTGCCTAGGTTTTTTCCCCTNCCACCCTGCCCAGCCCCTCCCANCCTGCCAGCCCCTCCCACCCTGCCCTCCCACCCCACCTAGAATTAATCCCCTCNCACCCAGCCAGCCCCTCCCACCAGCCCTAAGNCCCTCCCACTCAGCCCAGCCCCTCCCACTCAGCCCGCCCCTCCCACCCAGCCCAGCCCCTCAGCCCAGCCCCTCCCACCCAGCCCAGCCCCTCCCACCGACCAGCCCCTCCCACTCAGCCCAGCCCACCCACCCAGCCCACTCACCCAGCCCCTCCCACCCGCCTAGCCCTCCCACTCAGCCCAGCCCTCCCACTCAGCCCCTCCACTCACCCCTCCCAGCCCAGCCCTCCCACTCAGCCCCTCCCACTCAGCCCAGCCCCTCCCACCCAGCCCCTCCCACCCCGCCAAGCCCTCCACCCAGCCCAGCCCCTCCCACCCGCCAAGCCCTCCCACTCGCGTAGCCCCTCCCACCCAGCCCCTCTCACCCGCCTAGCCCCACCCTGCTCCTGAGAAGTCAGACGACGAGACGAGACGTCTGTGTGTGTCTGTCTGTCTGTCTGCGGTGTCTGCGTGCGCGCCATGGCCGATATCTCCGAGATTGAGGCGAGAATCGAGGCGCTGGAGCGCGCCCTCTGCGGGGCCGCCCGCCCGCCAAACGCCTCCAGGTGCCGCTGTCATCCCCGCAACTCCGCACCAATTTCGGGTTAAAACACCGCTCGAGGCCTAGCTCGACTCGGAGCCTACTCGCTTGCCTGGATCGCTTTGCCGCGCCCGGTGCCTCGGTCCCTGTAGGGGGAGCAGACATGGGGGGGTGGGGGTTCCGGGGTGTCTATTCTCAA
Organism: Lethenteron camtschaticum; assembly: GCA_018977245.1. Lineage (NCBI taxonomy): Eukaryota > Metazoa > Chordata > Hyperoartia > Petromyzontiformes > Petromyzontidae > Lethenteron > Lethenteron camtschaticum. Next base: position 53,867 of record WFAB01001703.1, read on the forward strand.
TAAACGTAGAACTCTTTCTTGTTTAGACAGTATCTCTGCGGGCTGACCACCCGCCAAACGCCTCGAGGTGCCGCTGTCATCCCCGTAACTCGCACAATTTCGGGTTAAAACACCGCTCGAGGCCTAGCTCGGCTCGGAGCCTACTCGCTTGCCTGGATCGCTTTGCCGCGCCCGGTGCCTCGGTCCCTGTAGGGGGGGGCAGACGTGGGAGGGGTGGGGTCCTGGGGTGTCTCTTACGAGTAAACGTAAAACTGTTTGTTGTTTTGAAAGCATCGTTATCAACAGCATTGTTATCAATAGCATCATCAACACCATCGTTATCAATAGCATCATCAACAGCATTGTGATGATCAACAACATTGTGATGATCAACAGCATCATCAATAACAACATGATTGCAGCAGGCGTCTTTCCTGGTAGGGTAATGTGAGTGGGTGGTGGTAGTATCTGAACCGGTCCAGGGGCTCCCCTGGGTCGACTCAGCCGCAAATGAGTACCTGGTGCGGTGTGTAAACATTGTCACTGGGGAGACAAAGGCGGCCGGGTATAGTGCTGGCCACCCACCCCCTCGTGTGCCACAGCGCGGTAGCCTTCATAGGTGCTGCTACTCGCTAACAGCACTTGCCCCTACAGCCTGTAGAGGCTACACGGGGGAGATTTGCCTTTGGTAATAATGATGGTGGTGGTGAATGTTGTGTAAAGGAAGGACGCTCACAACAACGAGCGGAGCGCCGGGCGGATAAAACGCAGCGAGTTGGCACAGTAGCGGGTACAGCTGGTGGTGCATCTACCAGTTACGTAGGTAAAAAATGAAAAAAATATAATAAAAATAAAATAAAAATCTTCTTGGTTCTTTCGGTAAAGTCACGTAGAAGGGAAGTAATCAAATAATAAAAATAAAACATAAAATCAAATAATTCTCACGACGTTTCGGCTACAACGCAAGCAGCCGTCTTCAGGTGAAGAATGAGACACTGCCAAGCTTGGAGCTTATATATAAGCTGGGTTGGAGGTGGAAGAAGAGCGCCTTAACAAAAGAATGTGCATATCAAGAGGAATTTAGCATATGCATTCTTTTGTTAAGGCGCTCTTCTTCCACCTCCAACCCAGCTTATATACAAGCTCCAAGCTTGGCATGTCTCATTCTTCACCTGAAGACGGCTGCTTGCATTGTAGCCGAAACGTCGTGAGAATTATTTGATTTTATGTTTTATTTTATTATTTGATTACTTCCCTTCTACGTGACTTTACCGAAAGAACCAAGAAGATGAATCCTGCAGTCACGAAAGCTTTACATCGAAATAAAATAATAAAATCACGACGTTTCGGAGGCAACACAAGTCTCCGTCATCAGGTGGGACCGTCACGGCCAGATTTGCTGCATCAAGTGAAGCAGGGATTCTAAGATGCAAGTTCTTAAATACAAGCTCCCCCTCTCCTCCCCCTTCACCCATAGGGTGCTGTTTTGTCTCCTCCTGCTCTGCAGTGTGTGGATGCCCTGACGAAGATTCAGGCGACGTTGGACGTGGCGGCGGGCAAGAGGGAGCGCGTGAGGACCCTCTTCAAGAAACGTGAGGGACCGGGGAGGGACCGGGGAGGGACCGGGAGGGACCAGGGAGGGACCAGGGAGGGACCAGGGGAGGACCGGGGAGGGACCGGGGAGGGGACCGGGAGGGACCGGGGAGGGGGACCGGGGAGGGGACCGGGAGGGGACCGGGAGGGGGACCGGGGAGGGACCGGGGAGGGACCGGGGAGGGACCGGGGAGGGACCGGGGCGTTCGTAACGATGGCCACGTCGGAGGAGGGAACCGCTTAAATCCTGGGCTCGAATCCCGGCATCAACCCCCCGCCTGCCTTTCATTGCACCACTCTTGTTGTGTGTGTGTAACGTGTTGTGTAACGTGTGTGTGTAACGTGTGTGTGTAACGTGTGTGTGTTTGTAACGGTGTGTGTGTGTAACGTCTGTGTGTCACGTGTGTGTGTGTGTATGTAACNTGTGTGTGTCACGTGTGTGTAACGTGTGTGTGTGTGTAACGGGTGTGTATGTGTCATGCTTGCCGTGTGTCTGTCACGCTTGCCGTGTCTGTCTTGTGGGTATCGTTTGTGTCATTCTTGCTGTGTGTGTCACGTTTGTGTGTGTCATGCTTGCCGCCACGTGTGTCATTTATGTGTGTTGTGTGCCATGCTTTCCGTGTGTGTGTGTGTGTGTCACGTGTGTGTCAGTGGATGAGTTGCTGCGGGTGCTGGAGCCTGGGCAGTCCCTGTCTCCTGGGGTTCCTGACTCCGTCAAACTCCAGATCATCCTCTCAGGTACCACACTCGCAGACGCACGCAGAGACGCACACGCAGAGACACACGCAGAGACACACGCAGACACACACGCAGACACGCACACGCAGACACGTACACGCAGAGACACACGCAGAGACACACGCAGAGACACACGCAGAGACACACGCAGAGACACGCACACGCAGACACGTACACGCAGACACGCACACGCAGAGACACGCAGACACTCGCAGAGACGCACGCAGACACGTACATGCAGACATGCACACACAGACACGCAGACACGCAGACACGCACGCAGAGACACACGCAGACACGCACACGCAGACACGGTGGACACACGCAGAGACACGCAGACACTCGCAGAGACGCACGCAGACACGTACATGCAGACACGCACACGCAGACATGCAGACACGTACATGCAGACACGCACGCAGAGACACACGCAGACATGCACACGCAGACACGCACGCACGCATATCAGTGATGTTGGCTGGGACAAGATGGTTACATGGGGGATCTTTATTTTGTTGTGCCTGCCTTTGTGTGTGTGTCGCATGCGTGTGTGTGTGTGTGTCCACATGCGTGTGTGTGTGTCCGCATGCGTGCGTGTTTGTCCGCATGCATGTGTGTGTGTCCGCATGCGTGTGTGTCCGCGTGTGTGTGCGTGTCCGCGTGCGTGTGTGTGTGTCCGCATGCGTGTGTGTCCGCGTGTGTGTGTGTCCGCGTGCGTGCGTGTGTGTGTGTGTGTGTGTCCGCGTGTGTGTGTGTGTGTCCGCATGTGTGTGGTGTGTCTGCGTGCGTGTGTGTGTGTCCGCATGCGCGTGCGTGTGTGTGTGTGTCCGCTGCCGTGTGTGTGTCCGCATGCGTGTGTGTGTGTGCGTGTGTGCGTGCGCGTGCGTGTGTGCGTGCGTGTGTGCGTGCGTGTGTGCGTGCGTGTGTGTGTGTGCGCGCGTGCGTGTGTGTCCGTGTGTGTGTGTGCATGCGTGTGTGTGTGTGTGTGTGTGTGTGTGTCTGCGTGCGTGTGTGTGTGCGTGCGTGCGTGTGTGTGTGTGTGTCCGCTGCGTGCGTGTGTGTGTAAGACCGCATGCGTGTGTGTGTGTGCGTGTGTGCNTGCGTGTGTGTGCGTGTGTGTGCGTGCGTGTGTGCGTGCGTGTGTGCGTGCGTGTGTGTGTGTCCGCATGCGCGTGCGTGTGTGTCCGCTGCCGTGTGTGTGTCCGCATGCGTGTGTGTGTGTGTGCGTGTGTGCGCGTGCGTGCGTGTGTGTCCGCGTGCGTGCGTGCGCGTGTGTGCAGGAGAGGCGACGTTAAAGACCCAGGCGGGGCTCTTGGAGGAGGTGGAGCAGCTGATTCCTCTGCTGGAGAGCCAGTCCCTGCAAGGTGGCTCAATGTGCAAGCGATACACATCTTCTTTGTCAATGAAGTCCTTAATCTGCGTGTCTGAAAAAACCTCGAGGGTGCTTCCCGACGAGGTAGAAAGCTCTTATCATGCGCACCAACAGGTGCTTGTCGCTCGCGTGCGTGCAGTATTGTAGCCGCCACCACCGCCCCGACCCCGGCAGTGCGATTTCCCCCCCTCACGTTGGAGGGTTTTTGCGGTTCGAACCCCAGTGGCAGAGGTCGCAACCGGGTACCCGATACCCGTACCTACCCGATACCCGGCTACCCGTACCCGGCCGGGTACGGGTACGGGTACCCGTTTGCGACCCTGGTGCGGCCGGGTACGGGTAGGCCGTGAGTCACGGTGAGTAACCGTTTGTCACTCATTTCCCAACGTCTTGTCTCTTCTCACAATTCAAGTTCCTAGAATCAACCCACCCGCGCCCGCAACATGGCTTCATCCCAGAGGTCGCAATCGGGTACCCGATACCCGTACCCTACCGATACCCGTACCCGTACCCTACCCGGCCGGGTATGGGTAGGGTACGGGTACGGCCGGGTACGGGTACAGGTGGCGTTTGCGACCCTGGTGCGGCGGTACGGGTAAGGAATCAAAACCCACCTAATTTGGAGCTTTCATGACTGCAGGTTATTCTTTGGTTCTTTCGTAAAGTCACGTATAAAGATAAAATAATAAATAATGCTAGTATTTAATTTATTTTTTTATTTTTTCTGCATACGTGACTTTACCGAAAGAACCAAAGAATGAATCAAAACCCGTTTGCCACCTCTGCCAGTGGCATCCCCGGTTAATGCTGCTGCTGTGGTTGTGGTTGTGCGTGCGTGCGTGCGCGCCGTCGAAAACCCCGCGGTTGTGTGTGCGCGTGTGTCCGTCTGCCGTGCAGCGATCCCTGGCTACTCGGGGCAGCTGCAGGCGCTCACACAGGTTCACGTCCGTCAGCAGGTGAGTGGGCGGGCGGGAGGCGGGGAACTGCGGGGAAGGGCGTTGTGCATGTAATGTGTGGGGGGGAGGGGTGGGAGATGTTAACTACTCGCCTGGTGCACGTGAGGTCGTTGGTTGCTGTTGTATACCTGGAGTTTGCAGTGTCTCTCTCTCATCATCATCACGGTGGCTAGGAGATGTTAACTACCTCGCCTGGTGTACGGGAGGTCGTTGGTTGCTGTTGTATACCTGGAGTTTGCAGTGTCTCTCTCTCATCATCATCACGGTGGCTAGGAGATGTTAACTACCTCGCCTGGTGTACGGGAGGTCGTTGGTTGCTGTTGTATACCTGGAGTTTGCAGTGTCTCTCATCATCATCACGGTGGCTACCAGATGTTGACTACCTCGCTTGGTGTACGGGAGGTCGTTGGTTGCTGTTGTATACCTGGAGTTTGCAGTGTCTCTCTCTCATCATCATCACGGTGGCTAGGAGATGTTGACTACCTCGCCTGGTGTACGGGAGGTCGTTGGTTGCTGTTGTATACCTGGAGTTTGCAGTGTCTCTCTCTCATCATCATCACGGTGGCTAGGAGATGTTAACTACCTCGCCTGGTGTACGGGAGGTCGTTGGTTGCTGTTGTATACCTGGAGTTTGCAGTGTCTCTCATCATCATCATGGTGGCTAGGAGATGTTGACTACCTCGCCTGGTGTACGTGAGGTCGTTGGTTGCTGTTGTATACCTGGAGTTTGCAGTGTCTCNCATCATCATCACGGTGGCTAGGAGATGTTGACTACCTCGCCTGGTGTACGGGAGGTCGTTGGTTGCTGTTGTATACCTGGAGTTTGCAGTGNCTCTCTCTCATCATCATCACGGTGGCTAGGAGATGTTGACTACCTCGCCTGGTGTACGGGAGGTCGTTGGTTGCTGTTGTATACCTGGAGTTTGCAGTGTCTCTCATCATCACGGTGGCTAGGAGATGTTAACTACCTCGCCTGGTGTACGGGAGGTCGTTGGTTGCTGTTGTATACCTGGAGTTTGCAGTGTCTCTCATCATCATCACGGTGGCTAGGAGATGTTAACTACCTCGCCTGGTGTACGGGAGGTCGTTGGTTGCTGTTGTATACCTGGAGTTTGCAGTGTCTCTCTCTCATCATCATCACGGTGGCTAGGAGATGTTAACTACCTCGCCTGGTGCACGGGAGGTCGTTGGTTGCTGTTGTATACCTGGAGTTTGCAGTGTCTCTCATCATCATCACGGTGGCTAGGAGATGTTGACTACCTCGCCTGGTGTACGTGAGGTCGTTGGTTGCTGTTGTATACCTGGAGTTTGCGTGTCTCTCTCATCATCACGGTGGCTAGATGTTGACTACCTCGCCTGGTCTACAGGAGGTCGTGGGTTCCATCCCTGCTGCTGTATATGTGGAGTCTAGTGTCTCTCTCTCATCATCATCACGGTGGCTAGGAGATGTTGACTACCTCGGGAGGTCGTGGGTTCCATCCCTGCTGCTGTATACCTGCTGCTGTATATGTGGAGTTTGTGTGTCTCTCATCATCATCACGGTGGCTAGGAGATGTTGACTACCTCGCCTGGTCTACAGGAGGTCGTGGGTTCCATCCCTGCTGCTGTATATGTGGAGTCTAGTGTCTCTCATCATCATCACGGTGGCTAGGAGATGTTGACTACCTCGCCTGGTCTACAGGAGGTCGTGGGCTTCCTGACGATGCCCTCGGAGTTCTCCCCGGGTCGCGTGGATTTTTCTCCGGGCCCTCCCGTTTTTCCCTCCACGTTGAGATTCAACGTCACGTGTGTTTGGCTAACCGCTATACATTTCCACGCGACGATAAGCCTCCTAGAGGGGCTATCATTCGTGAAGCCTGGTCGCTTCTAAATTTAGAGCTGCATAGCTTAAGTGGGCCTTGCCTGGGAAGATACAAATAGTATAAATGAATGGTGTGTATACTCGTGTGTGTGTGCAGGCTCGGCAAGGTAAGGTAAAAGTGTNAAAACAACGAGCCTATCATAATTGGTTCTTTACCCTTCTATCTGGCAACAAAACTGACACCTTTTTACAAGGAGTCATGTTTGCATAGACCACAATACCTGCAGTCATAAATACAAACAAAAGACATAACTCTGATAATGTGCACTGTCCTTGAAGTTGATTGGTCCACACCCGAGACAGCTTTCCTTCGAGCCTAGCCTCACAACTTCAAGGACAGTGCATACATTATCAGAGTTATGTCTTTTGTTTGTATTTATGACTGCAGGTATTGTGGTCTATGCAAACATGACTCCTTGTAAAAAGGTGTCAGTTTTGTTGCCAGATAGAAGGGTAAAGAACCAATTATCATATTTTTACTGGCAAATGAGGTCCCCATAGTGTAGATGCTTGCCCGAGCTCTCATACTCTGATGGTGCATTGTCTTTGAGTTGTGCGCCTTTTGGCGTCATCTGGTCCAACCCATGTGAGACTAGGCTCTAAGGAAAGCTGTCTCGGGTGTGGACCAATCAACTTCAAGGACAGTGCACATTATCAGAGTTATGTTCTTTTGTTTGCATTATGACTGCAGGTATTGCGGTCTATGCAAACATGACTCCTTGTAAAAAGGTGTCAGTTTTGTTGCCAGATAGAAGGGTAAAGAACCAATTATCATATTTTTACTGGCAAATGAGGTCCCATAACGAGCCTATCTTTACCCTTACCCTTGGCATGTCGACACCTTTACCTGTACCCTTTTACCCGGTAAAAAGGGTACATTACCTTACCTTGCCGAAGCCTATGTGTGTGTGTGGGGAGCACTTTGGCCTCAAGGTGCACATGGCCTGGCACAAGCGTCGTGGTGACTTCACTGCCACTTAGTGGCGAATGGCGGTTGTTGTTGTTGTTGTTGTGTGGGGAGTGGTGGTGGCGGTTAGCGCACTGCGCTATGAACCTGGCGACCCGAGTTCGATTCCCGCTCACGGCCAANACCACCAGTGACGATTATCTGAACCGGTCCGGGCCTCCCCTAGGTCGACTCAGCCTCAAATAAGTACCTGGTGCGGTGTGTAAACATTGCCACTAGGGAGACAAAGGCGGTCGGGCGTGGTGCTGGCCACCCACCCCTCGTGTGCCGTTCCGGCCTTCATAGGTGCTGCTCGCTAACAGCACTTGCCCCTACAGTCTGTTCAGGCTATACGGGCTTTGGGGAGCTCGCTAATAGACTTGCCTAAAGGCATACGGGATTGGGTTGTGTGTGTGTATAAGCGGAGCGCCTGGCTAAAGCACAGCNAGTTGGCACAGTAGGGGGAATGGTGCTCAGCCAGTCATCTCGGTATCTCAGTCAGTCGACCCGTGGCACCGCTGTCTGCCCCGTGACTCTGCCAGCGGGCGTGACACTTCACGGGCCTCAAGGTGCACAGCTGGCACAAGCGTCGTGTGCTCACGCCACTTCATTGTTGTCTGTGTGAGTGTAGGAGTGGTGGGTGTAGTGGTTAGCGCTACGCTGTGTGTAGTTGTATTGCAGGTAGTCAGCGGTTAGCGTGCTGCGCCAANCCCACCAGTGGCGATTATCTGAACGCTTGTGGGCTTCCTCTGGCTTGACTCAGCCTCAAACGAGTAGCTGGTGCGGTGTGTAAACATCGCCACTGGGGAGACCAAGGCGGCCGGCGTGGTGCTGCACCCACCCCCTCGTGTGCCGCGCCGGCCTTCATAGGTACTGNTCGCACAGCACTTGCCCTACAGCCTGTTCAGGCTACACGGGGGACTTTGTCTGTGTCTACCTTCATAGGTGCTGCTACTCGCTAACAGCACTTGCCCCAGCAGTCTGTTGAGGCTACACGGGGGACCTTTGTGTCTACCTTAATAGGCGCTGCTCGCTATAACAGCACTTGCCCCTATAGCATGTTAGAGGCTACACGGGGAGCTTTGTCTGTGTCTACCTTAATAGGCGCTGCTACTCGCTACTAACAGCACTTGCCCGAGCAGTCTGTTGAGGCTACACGGGGACCTTTGCCTTTGCAGGATGAGTGTGC
>WFAB01001703.1:65000-105279 GCA_018977245.1 Lethenteron camtschaticum
TGCCCCACACTGCCCCTACACTGCCCCTACACTGCCCCATACTGCCCCTACACTGCCCCTTCACTGCCCCTACACTGCCCCTACTCTGCCCCTACACTGCCCTCACTGCCCCTCCACTGCCCCTTCACTGCCCCTACACTGCCCCTACACTGCCCCATACTGCCTCCATACTGCCCCTACACTGCCCTACACTGCCCCACACTGCCCCACACTGCCCCTACACTGCCCCCACACTGCCCCACACTGCCCCACACTGCCCACACACTGCCCCTACACTGCCCCACACTGCCCTCACACTGCCCCACACTGCCCTACACTGCCCCCACACTGCCCCACACTGCTCCCACACTGCCCCTACACTGCCCCACACTGCCCCACACTGCCCCACACTGCCCCACACTGCCCCTACACTGCCCCACACTGCCCCTACACTGTCCTTACACTGCCCTTACACTGCCCCTACACTGCCCTACACTGCCCTACACTGCCCTACACTGCCCTACACTGCCCTTACACTGCCCTTACACTGCCCTACACGCCTACACTGCCCCATACTGCCCCTACACTGCCCCCACACTGCCCCACACTGCCCCTACACTGCCCTACACTGCCCCACACTGCCCCACACTGCCCCTACACTGCCCCTACACTGCCCCTACACTGTCCCTACACTGCCCTTACACTGCCCCTACACTGCCCCTACACTGCCCCTACACTGCCCTACACTGCCCTTACACTGCCCTACACTGCCCCTACACTGCCCCTACACTGCCCTACACTGCCCCTACACTGCCCTACACTGCCCCTACACTGCCCCTACACTGCCCTACACTGCCCCTACACTGCCCTACACTGCCCTTACACTGCCCCTACACTGCCCTACACTGCCCTACACTGCCTTACACTGCCCTACACTGCCCCACACTGCCCCACACTGCCCTACACTGCCCCTACACTGCCCTACACTGCCCTACACTGCCCCTACACTGCCCTACACTGCCCCATACTGCCCCACACTGCCCTTACACTGCCCCTACGCTGCCCCTACACTGCCCTACACTGCCCCTACACTGCCCCTCACTGCCCCTACACTGCCCCACTCTGCCCACACTGCCCCTACACTGCCCCACACTGCCCCATACTGCCCCCATACTGCCCCTACACTGCCCCTACACTGCCCCTACACTGCCCCACACTGCCCCTACACTGCCCCCACACTGCCCCCATACTGCCCCACACTGCCCCTACACTGCCCCTACACTGCCCCACACTGCCCCACACTGCCCCTACACTGCCCCACACTGCCCCTACACTGCCCCACACTGCCCCACACTGCCCCACACTGCCCCACACTGCCCCACACTGCCCCATACTGCCCACACACTGCCCCTACACTGCCCCCACACTGCCCCCACACTGCCCCTACACTGCCCCACACTGCCCCACACTGCCCCCACACTGCCCCCACACTGCCCCTACACTGCCCCACTCTGCCCCTACTCTGCCCCTACACTGCCCCTACACTGCGCCCACACTGATTGATTAGTTATTATTATTTATTATAATCATTTTATTTGATTATTATTTCACCACCGCTATTTTTTGGTTTGTTTCAGCAAAGCCACGGAGGCAGACACAATAATCTTAGGTTTTTTCGGTAAAGTCACGTAGGTTAAAAATTAAAATGAATAAAAGTTACATTTATTTTATTTTTATTTTACTTTTATTAATTAAAAAATTTACCCACGTGACTTTACCGAAAAAACCTCGGACTATGAATCCTTGGCAGTCACGAAAGCTTCAAATCTAGAATGAATGCCTTCATGGCACCCCTATACCAGAGGTCGCAAACGGGTTTTGATTCCTTACCCGTACCGGCCGCACCAGGGTCGCAAACGGTACCCGTACCCTACCCGTGAGTACTGGTACTCACCGGTACTCACGGCCTACCCGTACCCGGCGGGTACGGGTAGGGTACGGGTATCGGGTACCTGATTGCGACCTCTGGGATGAAGCCATGTTGCAGGCGCGGGTGGGTTGATTCTAGGAACTTGAATTGTGAGAAGAGACAAGACGTTGGGAAATGAGTGACAAACGGTGACTCACCAGTGACTCACGGCCTACCCGTACCGGCCGGGTACGGGTAGCGGGTAGGGTAGGGTACGGGTATCGGTAGGGTAGGGTATCGGGTAGGGTACAGGTATCGGGTACCCGGTTGCGACCTCTGCCCTATACTGCCCATGTGCCCCCCCCCTCGTCCCACCATGCTGCCGTGATGCCTTTCTGCTGCCCACCCGCACTACAACCGTTGCTGCCCTGTGCTGCCCTGTGTTGCCCCCCCCCCCGAGCAGCTGCTGCTGCTGTCGCGTCAGTTTGTGCAGTGGGACGAGGCGTTGACGCGCGTCGAGGTGGCGCGAGGCGCCCGCAGGGTGCTCGACTGACGAGGGCCGAGGCTGCGAAGAACCCACNGGGCGCCCACCCACCCACCGCACTCGGCACACCGCACACGGCACACGGCACACCGCACACGNCACATCGCACACGGCACACCGCACACGGCACATCGCACACGGCACANCGCACACGGCACACCGCACACGGCACACCGCACACGGCACACCGCACACGCACACCGCACACGGCACACNGCACACGGCACACCGCACACGGCACTCCGCACACGGCACACCGCACACGGCACACGGCACACGGCACACGGCACTCCGCACACGGCACACGGCACACGGCACTCCGCACACGGCACACCGCACACGGCACAAGCCACCACGTTTACAATCCGAGTTCCGTGACATTTCGCCAGTCGTCACAGCGACCAGCTTCATCAGGCGACGCGCACATTCGTGGAGAAGTCCTCCACCTGAGAGGCGCAGATGTGATGTCCACGCTTGTGCAAAGTGGTGGTGGTGGTGGGGGGGGGAGGAGATTAACTCGGCAATCGACCAGCCCCGTGGTCTTGTACTTGCTTGCCCATTGCGTGTACTAAAACAGCTTCCCATAGAAAGCTTGCCCGGCAGAGGTCGCAAACGGGTTTTGATTTTTACCCATTCCGTACCCAGCCGCACCAGGGTCGCAAACAGGTACCCTACCCGTACCTGGCTACCGTACCCGGCCGGGTACGGGTAGGGTACNGGTACCAGATTACGACCTCTGGGATGAAGCCACGTTGCAGGTGCGGGTGGGTTGATTCTAGGCACTTGAATGTGAGAAGAGACAAGACGTTGGGAAATGAGTGACAAACGGTGACTCACGGCCTACCCGTACCGTAGCCGGGTATCGGGTAGGGTACGGGTATCGGGTAGGGTACGGGGTAGGGTAGGGTATCGGTAGGGTACGGGTATCGGTAGGGTACGGGTATCGGTAGGGTACGGGTATCGGTAGGGTACGGGTATCGGGTAGGGTACGGGTATTGGTAGGGTAGGGTATCGGGTAGGGTACGGGTATCGGTAGGGTAAGGGTATCGGGTAGGGTACGGGTATCGGGTAGGGTACGGGTATCGGGTAGGGTACGGGTATCGGGTAGGGTACGGGTATCGGTAGGGTACGGGTATCGGGTAGGGTACGGGTATCGGGTAGGGTGCGGGTATCGGGTAGGGTACGGGTATTGGGTAGGGTACGGGTATCGGTAGGGTACGGGTCCCCCCCCCCTTTCGGGTGTCGCGTACGGTGCGCGTATGTCACTCTGCGTGTAACGCTCCGTATTTATCAAATAAAAGCCGATGGCGATGAGGAGCGATCTCCGCCTCGTTGGTTTCGGTGCGTCGGGTATCGGGGGCTGCAGGAATCTGTTCTGATACGATCGCTTGTGTTGTGAGCGNAACGTCGTGGTTTTTGTTGTTATTTGTTGTTTTTTTTCTACCTATCTACGGGAATTTACCGAAAGACCCAAAGAATATCACGAGCCTCACCCAGTAGCCAATAGTCACTCCACTCACCCACTAGCCTCACCCAGTAGCCACTAGTCACTCACACTCACTAGCCTCACCCAGTAGCCACTAGTCACTCACACTCACCCACTACCTCAAGTAGCCACTAGTCACTCACACTACCCACTAGCCTCACCCAGTAGCCACTAGTCACTCACACTCACCCACTAGCCTCACCCAGTAGCCACTAGTCACTCACACTCACCCACTAGCCTCACCCAGTAGCCACTAGTCACACTCACCCACTAGCCTCACCCAGTAGCCACTAGTCACTCACACTCACCCACTAGCCTCACCCAGTAGCCACTAGTCACTCACACTCACCCACTAGCCTCACCCAGTAGCCACTAGTCACACTCACCCACTAGCCTCACCCAGTAGCCACTAGTCACTCACACTCACCCACTAGCCTCACCCAGTAGCCACTAGTCACTCACACTCACCCACTAGCCTCACCCAGTAGCCACTAGTCACTCACACTCACCCACTAGCCTCACCCAGTAGCCACTAGTCACACTCACCCACTAGCCTCACCCAGTAGCCACTAGTCACTCACACTCACCCACTAGCCTCACCCAGTAGCCACTAGTCACTCACACTCACCCACTAGCCTCACCCAGTAGCCACTAGTCACTCACACTCACCCACTAGCCTCACCCAGTAGCCACTAGTCACTCACACTCACCCACTAGCCTCACCCAGTAGCCACTAGTCACTCACACTCACCCACTAGCCTCACCCAGTAGCCACTAGTCACTCACACTCACTAGCCTCACCCAGTAGCCACTAGTCACTCACACTCACCCACTAGCCTCACCCAGTAGCCACTAGTCACTCACACTCACCCACTAGCCTCACCCAGTAGCCACTAGTCACTCACACTCACCCACTAGCCTCACCAGTAGCCACTAGTCACTCACACTCACCCACTAGCCTCANCCAGTAGCCACTAGTCACTCACACTCACCCACTAGCCTCACCCAGTAGCCACTAGTCACTCACACTCACCCACTAGCCTCACCCAGTAGCCACTAGTCACTCACACTCACCCACTAGCCTCACCCAGTAGCCACTAGTCACTCACACTCACCCACTAGCCTCACCCAGTAGCCACTAGTCACTCACACTCACCACTAGCCTCACCCATAGCCACTAGTCCTCACCTCACCACTAGCCTCACCCAGTAGCCACTAGTCACTCACACTCACCCACTAGCCTCACCCAGTAGCCACTAGTCACTCACACTCACCCACTAGCCTCACCCAGTAGCCACTAGTCACTCACACTCACCCACTAGCCTCACCCAGTAGCCACTAGTCACTCACACTCACCCACTAGCCTCACCCAGTAGCCACTAGTCACTCACACTCACTAGCCTCACCCAGTAGCCACTAGTCACTCACACTCACCCACTAGCCTCACCCAGTAGCCACTAGTCACTCACACTCACCCACTAGCCTCACCCAGTAGCCACTAGTCACTCACACTCACCCACTAGCCTCACCCAGTAGCCACTAGTCACACTCACCCACTAGCCTCACCCAGTAGCCACTAGTCACACTCACCCACTAGCCTCACCCAGTAGCCACTAGTCACTCACACTCACTCACTAGCTCCACCCAGTCATAGCCACTCCCATACCTCACCCAGCACTAGTCACCACTCACCCACTAGCCTCACCCAGTAGCCACTAGTCACTCACACTCACCCACTAGCCTCACCCAGTAGCCACTAGTCACTCACACTCACCCACTAGCCTCACCCAGTAGCCACTAGTCACTCACACTCACCCACTAGCCTCACCCAGTAGCCACTAGTCACTCACACTCACCCACTAGCCTCACCCAGTAGCCACTAGTCACTCACACTCACCCACTAGCCTCACCCAGTAGCCACTAGTCACTCACACTCACCCACTAGCCTCACCCAGTAGCCACTAGTCACACTCACCACTAGCCTCACCCAGTAGCCACTAGTCACTCACACTCACTCACTAGCTCCACCCAGTAGCCAATAGTCACACTCACCCACTAGCCTCACCCAGTAGCCACTAGTCACTCACACTCACCCACTAGCCTCACCCAGTAGCCACTAGTCACTCACACTCACCCACTAGCCTCACCCAGTAGCCACTAGTCACTCACACTCACCCACTAGCCTCACCCAGTAGCCACTAGTCACTCACACTTTACACCACTAGCCTCACCCAGTAGCCACTAGTCACTCACACTCACCCACTAGCCTCACCCAGTAGCCACTAGTCACTCACACTCACTCACTAGCTCCACCCAGTAGCCAATAGTCACTCACACTCACCCACTAGCCTCACCCAGTAGCCACTAGTCACACTCACCCACTAGCCTCACCAGTAGCCACTAGTCACTCACACTCACCCACTAGCCTCACGCAGTAGCCACTAGTCACTCACACCCACTCGCCTCACGCAGTAGCCACTAGTCACTCACACTCACCCACTAGTCTCACCCAGTAGCCACTAGTCACTCACACTCACCACTAGCCTCACCAGTAGCCACTAGTCACTCACACCCACTCGCCTCACCAGTAGCCACTAGTCACTCACACTCACCACTAGCCTCACCCAGTAGCCACTAGTCACTCACACCCACTCGCCTCACGCAGTAGCACTAGTCACTCACACCACCCACTAGTCTCACCCAGTAGCCACTAGTCACTCACACTCACCCACTAGCCTCACCCAGTAGCCACTAGTCACTCACACTCACCCACTAGCCTCACCCAGTAGCCACTAGTCACTCACACTCACCCACTAGCCTCACCCAGTAGCCACTAGTCACTCACACTCACCCACTAGCCTCACCCAGTAGCCACTAGTCACTCACACTCACCCACTAGCCTCACGCAGTAGCCACTAGTCACTCACACTCACCCACTAGCCTCACCCAGTAGCCACTAGTCACTCACACTCACCCACTAGCCTCACCCAGTAGCCACTAGTCACTCACACTCACCCACTAGCCTCACCCAGTAGCCACTAGTCACTCACACTCACCCACTAGCCTCACCCAGTAGCCACTAGTCACTCACACTCACCCACTAGCCTCATCCAGTAGCCACTAGTCACTCACACTCACCCACTAGCCTCACCCAGTAGCCACTAGTCACTCACACTCACCACTAGCCTCACCCAGTAGCCACTAGTCACTCACACTCACCCACTCGCCTCACGCAGTAGCCACTAGTCACTCACACTCACCCACTAGTCTCGCCCAGTAGCCAATAGTCACTCACACTCAACCACTAGCCTCACCCAGTAGCCACTAGTCACTCACACTCATCCACTAGCCTCACCCAGTAGCCACTAGTCACTCACATCACCCACTAGCCCACCCAGTAGCCACTAGTCACTCACACTCACCCACTAGCTCACCCAGTAGCCACTAGTCACTCACACTCACCCACTAGCCTCACCCAGTAGCCACTAGTCACTCACACTCACCCACTAGCCCCACCCAGTAGCCACTAGTCACTCACACTCACCCACTAGCTCCACCCAGTAGCCACTAGTCACTCACACTCACCCACTAGCCTCACCCAGTAGCCACTAGCCCCTCCCATGCATTAGGGGTGGTTTAGGGGGCGGATTTGGGTGGCGGGGGGTCGAAGGGGGTTTGCGGGGTGGGGTAGGGGGTGAGGGTGGGGTAGGGGGTGAGGGTGGGGTAGGGGTGAGGGTGGGGTAGGGGGTGAGGGTGGGGTAGGGTGTGGGTGGGGTAGGGGGTGAGGGTGGGTAGGGGGTGGGGGGGTAGGGGTGAGGGTGGGGTAGGGGGTGTGGGTGGGTAGGGGTGTGGGGGGGTAGGGGTGAGGGTGGGGTAGGGGTGTGGGTGGGGTAGGGGTGAGGGTGGGGTAGGGGGTGGGGTGGGGTAGGGGGTGAGGGTGGGGTAGGGGGTGAGGGTGGGGTANGGGGTGAGGGTNGGGTAGGGGGTGAGGGTGGGGTAGGGGGTGAGGGTGGGTAGGGGGTGAGGGTGGGGTAGGGGGTGAGGGTGGGGTAGGGGGGGGTGGGGTAGGGGGTGAGGGTGGGGTANGGGGTGAGGGTGGGGTAGGGGGTGAGGGTGGGGTAGGGGGTGAGGGTGGGGTAGGGGGTGAGGGTGGGGTAGGGGGTGAGGGTGGGGTAGGGGGTGAGGGTGGGGTAGGGGGTGAGGGTGGGGTAGGGGGTGAGGGTGGGGTAGGGGGTGAGGGTGGGGTAGGGGGTGAGGGTGGGGTAGGGGGTGTGGGTGGGGTAGGGGGTGAGGGTGGGGTANGGGGTGAGGGTGGGTAGGGGGGGGGGGGGGGGGGGGTGAGGGTGGGGTAGGGGTGGGGTGGGGTAGGGGGGTGAGGGTGGGGTAGGGGTGGGTGGGTAGGGGTGAGGTGGGGTAGGGGGTGAGGTGGGGTAGGGGTGAGGGTGGGTAGGGGGTGAGGGTGGGTAGGGGGTGAGGGTGGGTAGGGGGTGAGGGTGGGGTAGGGGTGAGGGTGGGGTAGGGGTGAGGGTGGGGTAGGGGGTGAGGGTGGGGTAGGGGGTGGGTAGGGGGTGAGGGGGGGGGGGGGGTGGGGTAGGGGGAGTGGTGGGGTAGGGGTGAGGGTGGGTAGGGGTGAGGGTGGGGTAGGGGGGTGGGGGTAGGGGGTGGGGTAGGGGGTGGGGTAGGGGTGAGGGTGGGGTAGGGGGTGGGGTGGGGTAGGGGTGGGGTAGGGGGTGGGGTAGGGGGTGAGGGTGGGGTAGGGGGGTGGGGTAGGGGGTGAGGGTGGGTAGGGGTGAGGGTGGGGTAGGGGGTGGGTAGGGGGTGAGGGTGGGTAGGGGTGAGGGTGGGGGGGGGTGAGGGTGGGGTAGGGGGTGGGGTGGGGTGAGGGTGGGTAGGGGAGTGGGTGGGGTAGGGGTGAGGGTGGGTAGGGGGTGAGGGTGGGTAGGGGGGTGGGTGGGGTGAGGGGGGTAGGGGGTGGGGTAGGGGTGAGGTGGGTGGGGTGAGGTGGGTAGGGGGTGAGGGTGGGGTCAGGGGAGTGGGGTTGGTGGGAGGGGNGGTGGGGGGTGAGGGGGGGTGGGGGTTGAGGGTGGGTCAGGGGTGAGGGTGGGTAGGGGTGAGGGTNGGGTAGGGGGTGTGGGGGGGTAGGGGTGAGGGGGGGTCAGGGGTGAGGGTGGGGTAGGGGTTGTGGCGGAGTCAGGGGAGTTTGCGGGTGGGTAGGGGTTGTGGGCGGAGTCAGGGGTTCGGTGANCCCCCCCGCCCCCACCTCCACCCTCCGTACCCGGAAGCGTCACTCGGTGTCTTGGCCGCCGTCTTGGCAGGAGGTTCTCTCCGCGGCCGCCGTCTCGCCACCGTCTCGCCGCCTTCCTCACCGCCGCCGCCGTCTCCCTCTCTCGGTGCCTCAGCGCGTCTCTCTCGTCTCGTTATGCACGAGCATCGCTGGTCATGCTGGAGCGAATCCTCGCCATTCTGGTACGGGACGACACCCACCGGCCCCCCGGCTTGACTAGCTAGGCTCCTGCCGGCACCTCGCACGCGAATCCCGCGGGGCCATTAGGCAAGGCCGAGGATGCGTGGCGGTGCTACTAGGCCGCGGCCTACGACCGGTGTTGATGTTGAGTTTTAGTTTATTTTTAACAACTCTTTTAAGTAATCTAATAAGTCATTTAACGAAGCCTTTAGCCACTCGTTTAACAACTCGTGTAACTCAACAACTTCATCTAACCTTTTTTGTTTCGATTTAAAGCTTTCGTGACTGCATGGATTCATATGCTTGGTTCTTTCGGTAAAGTCACGTAGAAGGGAAATAATAAAATAATGAAAATTAAACAATAAAATATTAAAAATCTAATATGATAAGATACAATTCTGACGAAGAACAGGGCTGTCGGAAAGACAGCGTCCTCATTAGGACCTGAGGACGGCTGCTTGCGTTGTGGCCGAAACGTCGTGAGAATTGTATCTTATTATGTTTTATTATTTTAGTATATCCCTTCTACGTGACTTTACTGAAAGAACCAAGAATATGAACTCATCTAACCATTCATCTTACAACTCATTTAACAACTCATTTAACAACTCATCTAACCATTCATCTAACCATTCATCTAACCATTCCTCTAACCATTCATCTAACCATTCATCTAACCATTCATCTTGCAACTCATCTTGCAACTCATCTTGCAACTCATCTAACAACTCATCTTGCAACTCATCTAACAACTCATCTAACCATTCATCTAACCATTCATCTTGCAACTCATCTTGCAACTCATCTTGCAACTCATCTAACAACTCATCTTGCAACTCATCTAACAACTCATCTAACCATTCATCTAACCATTCATCTTGCAACTCATCTTGCAACTCATCTTGCAACTCATCTTGCAACTCATCTTGCAACTCATCTTGCAACTCATCTAACAACTCATCTAACCATTCATCTAACCATTCATCTTGCAACTCATCTTGCAACTCATCTTGCAACTCATCTAACAACTCATCTAACCATTCATCTAACAACTNCTCTAAACCTATAACAACCCTTTAACAAACCCTTTAACTCCTCTTACAACTCCTCTTACAACTCATTTAACAACTCCTTGAACAAACCCTTTAACAACTCCTTGAAAAACTCTTACAAATCCTTTAACAAATCCTTTAACAACTCCTTTAACAAACCCTTTAACTCCTCTTACAAATCCTTTAACAAACCCTTGAGCAACTCCTTGAACAAACCCTTTAACAACTCCTTGAGCAACTCTTTCAAATCCTTTAACAACTCCTTGAATGAAACACCCCAGGCTTGGAGTGTATATTTAAGGGTTGGAGGGGGAAGAGCACCTTGAATATACGCTCCAAGCCTGGTGGTGTTCATTCAGACGCTGTCTTTCCGACAGACCTGTTCATTCAGTCGCTGTCTTTCCGACATACCTGTTCATTCAGACGCTGTCTTTCCGACAGACCTGTTCATTCAGACGCTGTCTTTCCGACAGACCTGTTCATTCAGACGCTGTCTTCCGACAGACCTGTTCATTCAGACGCTGTCTTTCCGACAGACCTGTTCATTCAGACGCTGTCTTTCCGACAGACCTGTTCATTCAGACGCTGTCTTTCCGACAGACCTGTTCATTCAGACGCTGTCTTTCCGACAGATCTGTTCATTCAGACGCTGTCTTTCCGACAGACTTGTTCATTCAGACGCTGTCTTTCCAACAGATCTGTTCATTCAGACGCTGTCTTTCCGACAGACCTGTTCATTCAGTCGCTGTCTTTCCGACAGACCTGTTCATTCAGACGCTGTCTTTCCGACAGATCTGTTCATTCAGACGCTGTCTTCCGACAGACTTGTTCATTCAGACGCTGTCTTTCCAACAGATCTGTTCATTCAGACGCTGTCTTTCCGACAGACCTGTTCATTCAGACGCTGTCTTTCCGACAGACCTGTTCATTCAGACGCTGTCTTTCCGACAGACCTGTTCATTCAGACGCTGTCTTTCCGACAGACCTGTTCTTCACCCAAGGACGGCTGCTTGCGTTGTGGCCGAAACGTCGTGAGAATTATTTTATTATGTTTTATTTTTATTATTTTATTATTTACCTTCTACATGACTTTACCGAAAGAACCGAGAAGATGAATCCCTGCNTAATATTTTATTATGTTTTATTTTAAATACTATTTCCTTTTACGTGACTTTACCGAAAGAGCCGAGAAGATTCATACTTTCTCTCTCTGCGTGACTTTACCGATAGAACCAAAGAGCAATGCCCACCCCTGCCCTTCTCCACCGTGTGTCCACAGGGCTGAGAAGATCCGTCCACNGGTCGACCTCCGCTCCATCCACGTGGGCGATGGCTTCCCGCCGGGACCGTACGTGCAGCACTCGTACCGCGACAACACCACACCTCGAATCCAAGGTGATTCCTGACCCGCGGCGCCCGTACCAGGCGGCACCTCGACCGTGGGAGGGGCAGTGGCAGGGTCGCAACCGGGTACCCGATACCCGTACCCTACCTGATACCGGCTACCCGTACCGGTACTGGTGAGTCACGTTTGTCACTCATTTCCCAACGTCTTGTCTCTTCTCACAAATCAAGTTCTTAGAATCAACCCACCATTGCAACATGCTTCACCAGAGGTCGCAAACGGGNTTTGATTCCTTACCCGTACCCGTACCCGGCCGCACCAGGGTCGCAAACGGGTACCCGTACCCGTATCTAGGGACGTGTTTGGGTAGGGTACGGGTATCGGGTACCTGATTGCGACCTCTGGGATGAAGCCATGTTGCAGGCGCGGGTGGGTTGATTCTAGGAACTTGAATTGTGAGAAGAGACAAGACGTTGGGAAATGAGTGACAAACGGTGACTCGCCAGTGACTCACGGCCTACCCGTAACCGGCCGCACCAGGGTCGCAAACGGGTACCCGTACCCGGCTGGGTACGGGTAGNCGGTATCGGGTTGGGTACGGGTATCGGGTAGGGTACGGGTATCGGGTAGGGACGGGTATCGGGTACCGGTTGCGACCTCTGCCCTGAAGCCTGTCTCGGCTGCTTGTGCCCCTCTCCCCACCCCCCCACCACCCACCCCCCCACCCCCTTGGCCTTGCAGTACACGCTGTGGAACTTCATCCCGAAGAATCTGTTTGAGCAGTTCCGACGAATCGCGAACCTCTACTTCCTCATGGTCTTCCTCATCCAGGCGAGTGTTCTCCTGCCGCCCGNCCGCTCGNCCGCGTCGGTCGGGACAAACCCCCGCTCCCTCTGATACCTCCGTTCGCTCGCCCCCACCGTGGCGAGGTGGATGTTGACTACCTCGCCTGGTGGGCAGGAGGTCGTGGGTTCGACCCCGACCCTGACGACGCCTGCTGCTGCTGTATAAGTGGAGTCTGCGTCTCTCATCATCATCACGGTGGCTAGGAGATGTTGACTACCTCGCCTGGTCAACAGGAGATGTTGACTACCTCGCCTGGTCTACAGGAGGTCGTGGGTTCCATCCTTGCTGCTGTATATGTGGAGTCTGCGTCTCTCTCATCATCATCACGGTGGCTAGGAGATGTTGACTACCTCGCCTGGTCTACAGGAGGTCGTGGGTTCCATCCTTGCTGCTGTATATGTGGAGTCTGCGTCTCTGTGATGATCATCACGGTGGCTAGGAGATGTTGACTACCTCACGGTGGCTAGGAGATGTTGACTACCTCGCCTGGTCTACAGGAGGTCGTGGGTTCGACCTCTCTCTCTCTCTCCCCGTGTTCTCTGTCCCGTGGTCACGTGGATTTTGTCTCCGGGTCCTCGGGTTTTTGCGTCCACATTTAGAATCAACGTCACCCGTTGAGAGTATTAGGCCGCGATCAGACCCACGACCTCCTGGTACCGGGGAGGTAGTCAACATCTCCTAGCCGCACACAAATATACAGCAGGCGATGTCAGGGTCACGATCAGACCACGACCTCCTGCGTACCGGGCGAGGTAGTCAACATCTCCTAGCCGCACACAAATATACAGCAGGCGATGTCAGGGTCACGATCAGACCACGACCTCCTGCGTACCGGGCGAGGTAGTCAACATCTCCTAGCCGCACGCAAATATACAGCAGGCGATGTCAGGGTCGCGATCGGACCCACGACCTCCTGCGTACCGGGCGAGGTAGTCAACATCTCCTAGCCACTGGCACACGCAGGCTACGCGGGGGTGTCAGATCGTGATCTGCCCCGTGACCTCCAGCGTACCGNGGCAAGGTAGCCCACATCTNACGTAGCCACNTAGGCGAATGTNCGTGTGGGGAGCGGTGGGTGTAGGGTCGCGCTCGAACCCACGACCTCCCGCGCACCNGGCGTATCTGAACCGGTCCTGGGCCTCCCCTAGCCTCACTCAAATATACCTGGCGGTGTAAACATCGCCACTGGACCACCCCTCGTGTGTACCGGCCAGGTCTCCCTTCCCCTAGTCTAAGGCAAATATACAGCAGACAAAGGCGGGGGCGTGGTCGGACCCACCCCTCGTGTGTACGTTCCAGCCTTCAAGGTCTCGCCACCTTGCCCCTGCAGTCTGCTAAGGCTACACTTGTCTTTGTGCCCACGAGCTGTGTGCGCCCACCAGCCCCGTGCGAGGGAGTCCGCCTCCGTCACCTCCGGCCAGCGGGTGTTCGTGTGTGTACGGTGTGTGTTGTACGTTGGTGTGGTACNTGTGNTGTGGTGTGTACCGTGTGTTAGTGTGTGGCGGTTGCGTTGTTGTGACGGTNTGTGTGGTGTGTGGTGTGTGTTGTGGTGTGTGGTACGGACATACGTGTGACCGGTTCTGTGTATGTGTATGTGTGTACGGACGTGTGTGTGTAGTGGTTGTGTGTATTGTGTATCGTGTTTGCGTTGTTGTGTACNTGGTGTGGTGTGTGACGTGTNTGTGTGGCGTGGTGTGTGTGTACGTNTGTGTGTGCCGTTACGTATGGTGTTGGTACGTAGTAGTGTGTGTACGTGGTGTGNTACGGGTATGTGNGTGTACNTGTGTGTGTGTGTAGTAGTGACGTGCTGTNTGGTGGTGTACNTGTGTGTGTGTGTGCTGGCGTGTGTGTACGTTGTGTGTGTACGTGTGTGTGTTGTGTGTGTGCGTGTGTTTGTACGTGTGTGTGGTGTACGTGTGGTGTGTGTCTGTGCGTGTGTGTACTGTGTGTGTTCGTACACACGGCCATAAGCAGGTGTGTGGTGTGTACATGTTTTCGTCATTANGGTACACGGGTATCATGCAGGTGAGTGTGTGTGTGTGTGTGTGTGTGTGTGTGTGTGTGTGTGTGTGTGTGTGTGTGTGTGTGTAGTGTGTGTGTGTGTATGTGTGTGTACNTGTGTGTGTGTACGTGTGCGTGTGTATACGTGTGTGTGCGTGTTTGTCATCGTACGGCCATGCAGTGCGCGTGTGTGTACGTGTGTGTGTGTACGTGTATGTGTGTGTACGTGTGTGTTGTGTACGTGTATGTGTGTGTGCGTGTGTGTGTGTGTGTACGTGTGTATGTGTGTGTACATGTACGTGTATGTACATGGGTGTGTGTGTATACGCGCGTGTGTGTACGTGTGTGTGTGTGAGTGTACATGTGTGTGTGTGTGTACGTGTGTACGTGTGTGTGCNTGTGTGTGTGTGTGCATGCGTGTGTTTGTACATGTGTGTGTGTGTGTGCATGTGTGTTTGTGTGTACGTGTGTGTGTGTGTACGTGTGTGTGTGTACGTGTGTACGTGTGTGTGTGTACATGTGTATGTGTGTGTGTGTGTGTGTGTGTACGTACGCGTGTGTGTGTGTATGTGTGTTTGTATGTGTGTACATGTCATGTGTGTGTGTACATGTGTGTGTACATGTGTGTGTGTGTGTACATGTGTGTGTGTGTGTATGTGTGTGTGTACATGTACATGTGTGTGTGTACATGTGTACATGTGTACATGTGTGTGTGTACATGTGTACGTGTGTGTGTGTACATGTGTGTGTGTGTGTACATGTGTACACACTGTGTGTGTGTACNTGTGTGTGTGTGTACATGTGTGTGTGTGTGTACATGTGTACGTGTGTGTGTGCGCCCACAGGGCTACGAGGACTGGCTGCGTCACCGCGCGACGGGGAAGCGAACCACGCGGACGTCTACACCGTAGACGGACACCTGGTGCGCACGCGGTGCAAGCACGTTCGCGTGAGTGTACACACACACACGTATACACACACACGTACACACACACACACACACACAACACACACGTACACACACAGTGTACGCACACACACACGTACACACACACGTACACACACACACACGTACACACACACGTACACACACACACGTNCACACACACACGTACACACACACGTACACACACGTACACACACACACGTACACACACACACGCACACACGTACACACACACACGTACACACACACGTTCACACACACACGTACACACACACACNCACACACACACACACACGTACACACACATACACACACACACGTACAACACACACACACACACACACACACACACACGTACAAACATGTACACACACACACACACACACACGTACACACACACACGCACACACACCGCACACACACACACGTACACACACACGCACACACGTACACGCACACACGCACACACGCACGTACACACGCACACACGCACGTACACACACACACTTACGTACACACACACGTACACACACACACGTACACACACACGTACACACACACACACAAACACACACACGTACACACACACGTGCACACACACACACGTACACACACACACGTATACACACACACACACGTACACACGTACACACATACGCACACGTGCACACGCGTACACACACATTCGGTGGTGGTGCTGGTGGTGATAGTGGTTGATGTGGTGTTGGTGATGTGGTGGTGTTGATAGTGGTTGATGGTGATGTTGTAGTGGTGGTGGTGATGATAGTGGTGATAGTGGTTGATGTTGTGGTGGTGGTGATAGTGGTTGATGTTGTGGTGGTGGTTGATGTTGTAGTGGTGGTGATAGTGGTTGATGTTGTGGTGGTGATAGTGGTGATAGTGGTGGTTCTTGTGGTGGTGATAGTGGTGATAGTGGTTGTTGTTGTGGTGGTTATAGTTGATGTTGTAGTGGTGGTAATAGTGGTTGATGTTGTGGTGGTGATAGTGGTGATAGTGGTTGTTGTGTGGTGGTGGTGATAGTGCTTGTTGTTGTGGTGGTTGTTGTGGTGGTGGTGGTGGAGCAGGTGGGGGACATTGTGTACGTGCGGAGCGAGGAGTCGTTCCCGTGCGACCTGGTGCTGCTCACATCCAACTGGAGCGATGGGCGAGCGCTCGTCACCACGGCGAGCCTGGACGGCGAGACCGACCTCAAGGTCACCCACGCAGTCACCCACAGAGTCACCCACAGAGTCACCCACTCAGTCACCCACACACCCACACACAATCACCCAGTCACTCACTCACTCAGTCACTCACACAGTCACTCACACACCCACACAGTCACTCACAGAGTCACCCATAGAGTCACCCACCCAGTCACTCACACACCCACACAGTCACTCACGCAGTCACCCACTGAGTCACCCACAGAGTCACCCACAGAGTCACCCACAGAGTGACCCATAGAGTCACCCACACAGTCACTCACACAGTCACTCAGTCACTCACCCAGTCACTCAGTCACTCACACAGTCACTTAGTCACCCACTCAGTCACCCACTTAGTCACCCATGGAGTCACCCACACAGTCCCTCACACAGTCACTCACACAGTCACCCACAGAGTCACCCATAGAGTCACCCATAGAGTCACCCACGCAGTCACCCACGCAGTCACCCATGCAGTCACTCACACAGTCACCCACAGTCACCCACTCAGTCACCCACAGAGTCACTCACGCAGTCATTCACGTAGTCACCCATAGAGTCACCCATAGAGTCATTCACACAGTCACTCACCCAGTCACTCACTCACTCACTCAGTCACTCATACAGTCACCCACACAGTCACCACCCAGTCACCCACGCAGTCACTCACACAGTCACTCACGCAGTCACTCACACAGTCACTCACTCAGTCACCCACTCAATCACCCACACAGTCACTCACCAGTCACTCACACAGTCACTCACTCACCCACACATTCACCCACACAGTCACCCACTCACGGCCAAAGCCAGTGACGATTATCTGAACCGTTCCCTGAATCTCCCTAGGTCGACTTGGCCTCAAACGAGTAGCTGGTGTAGCTGGGGAGACAAAGGCGGCCGGGCGTGGTGCTGGTAGCCACCCACCCCTCGTGTGCCACAGTGCCAGTAGCCTTCATAAGCGCTGCTGCTACTAACAGCACTTGCCCCTACAGCCTGTTAGAGGCTACACGGGGACCTTTGTGTCTACCTTCACAGGTGCTGCTGCTACTCGCTACTCACAGCACTTGCCCCTACAGCCTGTTAGAGGCTACACGGGGACCTTTGTATTTGATGATGATGGTGGTAGTGGTGGTAGTGGTTGACAGACGTACCTGTTACCGTGATGATGGTGATGGTGGTTGTGGTGATGGTGGTTGTGGTGATGGTTGTTGTGGTTGTGGTTGACAGACGTACTTTGCCCCTGCACGCTCGCCCCGCATGCGGGGGCAAAGTACGTCTGGTGGTGATGGTTGTTGTTGTTGTGGTGGTGGTTGTTGTGGTTGTGGTGGTGATGATTGTGGTTGTTGTTGTTGTTGACAGACGTACTTTGCCCCCGCTCGCTCGCCCCGCGTGCGCTCTCCCCAAGACTTCTCTGGGTTCTCCGCCGCCGTGGAATGTCGCCAGCCACAGCCTGACCTCTACAGGTGAGCTGGTGACCTCTACAGGTGACCTCGTGACCTCTACTGGTGACCTCGTGACCTCTACTGGTGACCTCTATGGGTGAGCTGGTGACCTTTACAGGTGAGCTGATGACTTCTACAGGTGACCTGGTGACCTCTACAGGTGACCTCGTGACCTTGAAAGGTGATAAATTGACCTCCACAGATGACTTGGTGACCTCTACTGATGACCTCACGACCTCTACAGGTGACCTGGTGACCTCAAACTATAACCTTGTTACCTGTACAGCTGATATTTCCTCTGTGACCTAACGACTCTACACACGCGCGGTGACCTCTGCGCGTGAGTTTAGGTCATGCATTAGTGGCCCCATGACCTGTGCATGTGACCCAGTGACCTGGGCGGGTGACTGACCCTGCCCTTTGCCCTCAGGTTTGAAGGTCACATCACCATCCACAACACGGAGGAATCGGAGCTGAGCGTCCCCGAGTGAGTGAGCGAGAGTGTGTGTGTGTTAGTGTGTGTGTGTTAGTGTGTGTGTGTTAGTGTGTGTGTTAGTGTGTGTGTGTTAGTGTGTGTGTGTGAGTGTGTGTGTGTTAGTGTGTGTGTGTTAGTGTGTGTGTGTGTAGTGTGTGTGTGTGTGTGTGTGTTAGTGAGTGTGTGTGTGTGTGTGTGTGTGTGTGTGTGTGTGTGTGTGTAGTGTGTGTGTGTGTGTGTGTGTGTTACATCTCTGCTTTATTGACCTGGTCAAGGCCTATGATACCATCAGTAGGACTGGGCTCTGGGTTGTTTTCGTGCTTTCGGAGTCCCTGACCCTCTGCTCACGATCATTAAGGACCTTCATGATGGTGAGCGGGCCCGGGTAAAACTACGTGGCCGGGAGTCGGAGCCTTTCCCTGTACACCTTGGGGTGCGACAGGGATGTCCTCTGGCTCCCACATTATTTAACATCTATTTTGACCGCGTAGTTCGTGAAGCCTTCAATAGCTGTACCAGGGGAATTTCCATTTGGTACAGATATAATGGGAGGCTGATCGATGCCCGGGTGCGATCAAGGGATGGCTCCCTATGGTCAACCACGTTATGTATGCCGATGATTTGGTAATAGCTGCTCATTCAGAAGAGAGGGAGACGCTGCTGCTGAGACTGGAGCGTGCCACTAAGAGGTGGGGCCTTACCATCAGCCCCACCAAAACTAAGCACCTGCCTGGGTATTTTGTACCATCGGACACTCCACCCCACAACTCCCAATTGGTGATGGGGCAGTTGTGGAGAGAGTGGAGGTTTCCCATACCTGGGCAGTGTGCTTATGACCGGTCCGTACGCAGAGGTCTCCTCCGAACAGTACGTATCTCATCGTGCGTAACGGTGTGGAAGCACTGGTCTGTCGCTCCGACGAGCGGTCTTCTCGGCCAATCACCCTCCCTTCTCTACGCTTGCGAAACGTGGACCCCCTATGGACATCTTCGCCGGTTGGAAACATTGGCTGGCCTGCTACGATTCATCCTGGGTTTAACCAGGCTGGATTGTGTGAGGAGCTCACAAATCCTTGAAAGATCTGGCAAAGTCCCGTCGGTGAGCTCCTCCGGCAGGCAAGGCTGCGTTGGCTGGGTCATGTAGCCCGCATGCCCAGCCACCGCATGCCAAACAGCTTTTGTTTGGCTGGATCGAGGGGGCTAAACGGGCGCGGCACGGGCTAGAGAAGAGATGGAGCTGATGGGTGAGTGGATGGGTGAGTGGGTGAGTGAGTGAGTGGTGAGTGAGTGAGTAGTGGCACGGGCTAGAGATGAGATAGAGTTGATGGGTGAGTGGGTGACACGGGCTAGAGAAGAGATGGAGTGATGGGTGAGTGGNTGGGTGAGTGAGTGGGGTGGGTGAGTGAAGTGAGTGGGTNGGTGGGTGATGTGGGTGAGTGAGTGGCACGGGCTAGAGAAGAGATGGAGTTATGGGTGAGTGGGTGAGTGACACGGGCTAGAGAAGAGATGGAGTGATGGGTGAGTGGGTGGGTGAGTGGGTGGGTGAGTGAGTGAGTGGGTGGGTGGTGGGTGAGTGGGTGGGTAAGTGGGTGGAACGGGCTAGAGAAGAGATGGAGCTGATGGGTGAGTGGGTGACACAGGCTAGAGAAGAGATGGAGTGATGTGGTACAGGAGGACGTGGAGCTGAGTGGACGCCAATTCAATCGCGCTACGAACCCGGTGACCCCGAGTTCGATTCCCGCTCACTGCCAACACCGCGACGATTATCCAAACCGGTCCTGGGCCCTCCCCGAGGTCGACTCAGCCTCCTCAAACGAGTAGCTGGTGTAGAGGTGTGTAGTGAACATCGCCACTGGGGAGACAAAGGCGGCCGGGCGTGGTGCTAACCACCCACCCCTCGTGTGCCACAGTGTCAGCCTTCATAGGTGCTGCTACTCGCTAACAGCACTTGTACAACCTGTTAGAGGCTACACAGGGGTTTGTCTGTGTGTGTCTCTGTGTGTCTGTCTCTGTGTGTCTCTCTGTGTCTCTGTATGTGTCTCTGTCTATGTCTCCACGTGTCTCTGTGTGTTCTGTCGGTGTCTCTCTGTGTGTCTCTCTGTGTGTCTCTGTCTCTGTGTGTCTCTGTGTCTCCACGTGTCTCTGTGTGTCTCTCTGTGTCTCTGTATGTGTCTTTGTGTGTTTCTGTCTGTCTCTGTGTGTCTCTGTGTCTCCGTGTCTCTGTGTGTCTCTCTGTGTCTCTGTATGTGTCTCTGTGTCTCTGTGTCTCTCTGTGTGTCTCTGTGTGTCTTTGTGTGTCTCTGTCTGTCTCTGTGTGTCTGTGTGTCTCTGTGGCTCTGTATGCGTCTCTGTCTGTCTCTTTGTGTCTCTGTGTGAGTGTCTCTCTGTGTCTCNGTGTGTCTGTCTGTGTCTCTGTCTCTTTATGTCTCTGTGTGTCTCTGTCTGTCTCTGTGTGTCTCTGTATGTGTCTGTCTGTCTCTTTGTGTCTCTGTGTGAGTGTCTCTCTGTGTCTCTGTGTCTGTCTGTGTCTCTTTATGTGTCTCTGTGTCTCTGTATGTGTCTCTGTCTGTGTCTCCACGTGTTTCCACGTGTCTCCGTGTGTCTCTGTCGGTGTCTCTCTGTGTGTCTCTCTGTGTGTCTCTCTGTGTGTCTCTGTCTGTGTCTCTGTGTGTCTCTGTGTGTCTCACACAGAGACACACAGAGACACACACTAGCTACCCCCAGCGCCGGCCTTCGTAGGTGCTCGCTAACAGCACTTGCCCCGACATTCTGTTGAGGTGTACCGGGGGGGGGGACCTTTACCTTTGTGCTGAGCGGAGGGTTGAACTCTCGCACCTCCAGCGCCCTGGGACCTGAGAATCTGCTGCTGCGTGGAACCCGGCTCAAGAACACCGACTTCATCTACGGTGAGTAGTGGGGGGGGCACCGTAGGCTCAACACTGCACCGTAGACTCAACACTGCACCATAGACTCAACACTGCACCATAGACTCAACACTGCCCATAGACTCAACACTGCCCATAGACTCAACACTGCACCGTAGACTCAACACTGCCCATGGACTCAACACTGCCCATGGACTCAACACTGCCCATAGACTCAACACTGAGACTCAACACTGCCCATAGACTCAACACTGAGACTCAACACTGCCCATAGACTCAACACTGCACCGTAGACTCAACACTGCACCATAGACTCAACACTGCACCATAGACTCAACACTGCCATAGACTCAACACTGCCCGTAGACTCAACACTGCACCGTAGGCTCAACACTGCACCGTAGACTCACACTGCACCGTAGACTCACACTGCACCGTAGACTCACACTGCACCGTAGACTCACACTGCACGTAGACTCAACACTGCCCATAGACTCAACACTGCCCATAGACTCAACACTGCCCATGGACTCAACACTGCACCGTAGACTCAACACTGCACCGTAGACTCAACACTGCACCGTAGACTCAACACTGCCCATAGACTCAACACCGCACCGTAGACTCAACACTGCACCGTAGACTCAACACCGCACCATAGACTCAACACCGCACCATAGACTCAACACTGCACCATAGACTCAACACTCCACCATAGACACAACACTGCCCATAGACTCAACACTGCACATAGACTCAACACTGCNCATAGACTCAACACTGCACCATAGACTCAACACTGCCCATAGACACAACACTGCCCATAGACTCAACACTGAGACTCAACACTGCCCACAGACTCAACACTGCCCACAGACTCAACACTGCCCTAGACTCAACACTGCCCATAGTCTCAACACTGCCCATAGACTCAACACTGCACCATAGACTCAACACTGCACCATAGACTCAACACTGCCCATAGACTCAACACTGTCACTCATAGACTCAACACTCCATAGACTCAACACTGACCATAGACTCAACACTGCACCATAGACTCAACACTGCCATAGACTCAACACTGCTCATAGACTCAACACTGCCCATAGACTCAACACTGCCCATAGACTCAACACTGCTCATAGACTCAACACTGCACCATAGACTCAACACTGCTCATAGACTCAACACTGCTCATAGACTCAACACTGCACATAGACTCAACACTGCACCATAGACTCAACACTGCCATAGACTCAACACTGCACCATAGACTCAACACTGCCCAGCGACTAACACTGCCCATAGACTCAACACTGCACCATAGACTCAACACTGCCCATAGACTAACACTGCACCATAGACTCAACACTGCAGCATAGACTCAACACTGCACCATAGACTCAACACTGCACCATAGACTCAACACTGCACCATAGACTCAACACTGCACCATAGACTCAACACTGCACCATAGACTCAACACTGCCCATAGACTAACACTGCCATAGACTCAACACTGCCCATAGACTCAACACTGCCCATAGACTCAACACTGCCCATAGACTCAACACTGCTCATAGACTCAACACTGCACCATAGACTCAACACTGCCCAGTGACTAACACTGCACCATAGACTCAACACTGCACCATAGACTCAACACTGCCATAGACTAACACTGCACCATAGACTCAACACTGCAGCATAGACTCAACACTGCCCATAGACTCAACACTGCACCATAGACTCAACACTGCACCGTAGACTCAACACTGCACCATAGACTCAACACTGCCCATAGACTCAACACCGCACCATAGACTCAACACCGCACCATAGACTCAACACCGCCCCATAGACTCAACACTGCCCATAGACTCAACACTGCTCATAGACTCAACACTGCACCATAGACTCAACACCGCCATAGACTCAACACTGCACCATAGACTCAACACTGCACATAGACTCAACACTGCTCATAGACTCAACACTACCCATAGACTCAACACTGCACCATAGACTCAACACTGCACCATAGACTCAACACTGCCCATAGACTCAACACTACCCATAGACTCAACACTGCTCATAGACTCAACACTACCATAGACTCAACACTGACCATAGACTCAACACTGCACCCATAGACTCAACACTGCTCATAGACTCAACACTACCCATAGACTCAACACTGCCCATAGACTCAACACTGCACCATAGACTCAACACTACCCATAGACTCAACACTGCTCATAGACTCAACACTGCCCATAGACTCAACACTGCCCATAGACTCAACACTGCCCAGCGACTAACACTGCACCATAGACTCAACACTGCCCATAGACTCAACACTGCACCGCTAACCTTTAACCGCTAACCACTAACCTTTAACCACTAACCGCTAACCTTTAACCGCTAACCACTAACCGCTAACCACTAACCGCTAACCACTAACCACTAACCGCTAACCACTAACCTCTAACCACTAACCACTAACCTTTAACCACTAACCTTTAACCGCTAGCCACGAACCACTAACCGCTAACCACTAACCGCTAACCTTTAACCACTAACCTTTAACCACTAACCACAAACTGCTAACCACAAACGCTAACCTTTAACCACTAACCTTTAACCACTAACCTTTAACCACTAACCTTTAACCACTAACCTTTAACCACTAACCTTTAACCTCTAACCTTGTGCGTGTGGCTGCAGGCGCCGCGGTCTACACCGGCATGGAGACCAAGATGGCGCTCAACTACCGCTCCAAGTCGCAGAAGCGCTCCGTTGTCGAAGTGTGAGTCTCGCGCGCGTGTGTACGTGTACGTGTGTGTGTGTACGTGTACGTGTGTGTGTGTACGTGTTGTGTACGTGTGTGTGTACGTGTGTGTGTACGTGTTGTGTGTACGTGTGTGTGTGTGTACGTGTGTGGTGTGTGTACGTGTGTGTGTGTGTACGTGTGTACCTGTGTGTGTGTGTACNTGTGTGTGTGTGTACGTGTGTGTACGTGTGTGTGTGTACGTGTGTGTACGTGTGTGTACGTGTGTGTGTGTGTATAGGTCTATGAACTCGTTCCTGCTGGTCTACCTGGTGCTGCTGCTGTGTGAGGCTCTGCTGGGAGTGGTGCTCAAGTCGGTGTGGCAGATGGACGCTCGTCGGGGCGGAGCCGGCGCCTGGTACAACGAGGCACTGCCGCTGGGACCCGCCCAGCGCAGCGCGGTGAGGGTAGCGTCACACTCGGCGCGTCACACTCAGCGCGTCACACTCGGCTCGTCACATTCAGCGTCACACTCAGCACGTCACACTCGGCTCGTCACACTCGGCTCGTCACAATCAGCACGTCACAATCAGCACGTCACAATCAGCACGTCACACTCAGCTCGTCACACTCAGCTCGTCACACTCAGCGTCACACTCAGCACGTCACAATCAGCGTCACACTCAGCACGTCACACTCAGCACGTCACAGCACGTCACACTCAGCATCACACTCACCATCGTCACACTCACCACGTCACACTCACCACGTCACACTCACTACGTCACACTCACCACGTCACACTCACGCGTCACACCCACCACGTCACACTCACCACGTCACACTCACCACGTCACACTCACCGCGTCACACTCACCACGTCACACTCACGCGTCACACTCACCACGTCACACTCACCACGTCACACCCACCACGTCACACTCACCACGTCACACTCACCCGTCACACTCACCACGTCACACTCACCACGTCACACTCACCGTCACACCCACCTCGTCACACCGTGTCCCCGTGTGTCCCACAGACTCTGCAGTTCCTCGTNGACNTCCTGATCCTGTTCAACTACATGATCCCCGTGTCTCTCATCGTCACACTCACCACGTCACACTCAGCGTCACACTCAGCGTCACACTCAGCACGTCATACCGCGTGTGTCCCACAGACTCTGCAGTTCCTCGTGGACTTCCTGATCCTGTTCAACTACATGATCCCCGTGTCTCTCATCGTCACACTCACCAGCGTCACACTCAGCGTCACACTCAGCGTCACACTCAGCACGTCATACCGCGTGTGTCCCACAGACTCTGCAGTTCCTGGTGACTTCCTGACCTGTTCAACTACGTGATCCCCGTGTCTCTCATCGTCACACTCACCGCGTCACACTCACCACGTCACACTCACCATCGTCACACTCAGCGTCACACTCACCACGTCACACTCAGCACGTCACACTCACACGTCACACTCAGCACGTCATACCGCGTGTGTCCCACAGACGCTGCAGTTCCTCGTGGACTTCCTCGACTTCCTGATCCTCTTCAACTACGTGATCCCCGTGTCGCTCTACGTCACACTCACCACGTCACACTCACCACGTCATACCGCGTGTGTCCCACAGACGCTGCAGTTCCTCGTGGACTTCCTCGACCCTGACCTCTTCAACTACGTGATCCCCGTGTCGCTCTACGTCACACTCACCACGTCACACTCACCACGTCATACCGCGTGTGTCCCACAGACGCTGCAGTTCCTCGTGGACTCCTCGACTTCCTGATCCTCTTCAACTACGTGATCCCCGTGTCGCTCTACGTCACACTCACCACGTCACACTCACCACGTCATACCGCGTGTGTCCCACAGACGCTGCAGTTCCTCGTGGACTTCCTCGACTTCCTGATCCTCTTCAACTACGTGATCCCCGTGTCGCTCTACGTCACCGTGGAGATGCAAAAGTTTCTTGGCTCGCGCTTCGTGGGCTGGGACCCGCGCCTCGCTCACGGCGACCAGGAGGCCCTCGTCAACACGTCGGACGTCAACGAGGAGCTGGGACAGGCACGCTCGCTCACACGCTCGCTCGCTCACTTGATCATACGCTCGCACGCACGCTCGCACGCTCGCTCGCTCGCTCGCACGCTCATCTGCCCCCTCGCTTGATCGCTCACTCACGTGGTCACTTGGTCATATGCTCGCTCGCCCGCTCGACCACCCGCTCGCCCGCTCGTAGTGGCCAGAAGGCACTCCCATACACCTGGTGGTGGTGCTACTACTCGTGTGGTGTGTGGTGGTGTGGTGCTTCTACTGTGATGGTGGTGGTGATGGTGGTNGTGGTGATGGTGGTGGTGATGGTGGTGATGATGATGGTGGTGTGGTGATGGCACAGGTGGAGTACGTGCTGACAGACAAGACGGGCACCCTCACGGAGCGTGATGGTGTTGATGGTGATGATGGTGATGATGGTGGTGGNGATGNGATGATGATGGTGGTGATGATGGTGTGGTGATGGCACAGGTGGAGTACGTGCTGACAGAGACAGGCACCCTCACGGAGAACGTGATGAACCTCTGAGGCTGAGCCTGGCAGGAGTGAAGTNCGAGGTNCAGCACGGGGCGATGGTGTCCGAGGGCGGAGAGGAGGAGANGGGAGGACCCGGGATCGACACCATGGTACACACACGCACACGTACACACACGCACGTACACACACACACACACGCACTACACACACACACGTACACACACNCACACACACACACGCACACACACACACACACACACACACACACGCACACACACACACACACGCACGCACGTACACACACACACACACACACACACGTACACACACACACACGCACATACACACACACACACGTACACACACGCACGTACACACACGCACACACACGCACACACACGTACACACACACACACGCACACACACACGCACACACACACGTACGCACACGCACGTACACACACACACACACACGCACACACACGCACGTACACACGCACGTACACACACGCACACGTACACACACACGCACACACACACACGCACNTACACACACACACGTACACACACACAGTACACACAGCACACACACACACACACGTACACACACGCACGTACACACACACNTACACATGCACGCACGTACACACACAGCACACACACACGCACACACACGCACGTACGCACACGCACGTACACACACACNTACACACACACACGTACACACACGCACACACACACACGTACACACACGCACACACACACACACACACGCACACACACACGTACACACACGCACGTNCACACACGCACGCTACACACACGCNCCACACACACGTACACACACACACGTACACACACACACACGCACACACACACACACACNTACACACACACGCACACACACACACGTACACACACGCCTCACCACGNACAACAACACACGTACAACACGCGCACACACACACGCACACCACACGCACGTNACACACGTACACACGCACGTACCACANGCACNTACACACANGCACACACACGCACGCACACACACACGTACACACACACACACGTACACACACGCACGCACACACACACGCACACGTACACACACGCACGTACACACACGCACACACACACACACACACGCACGTACACACACGCACGTACACACACACGTACACACACGCACACACACGCACACACGCACACACGACACGTACACACACACGTNCACACACGCACGTACACACACGCACACACACACACACACACACGCACACACGCACACGCACGTNCACACACACACACGCACNCACACACGCATACACACACGCACACACACACACACACACGCACGTACACACACGCACGTACACACACGCACACACACACGCACACACACACACGNACACACACACACACGCACACACACACACGCACACACACACACGCACACACACACACACNTCACACACACACACGTACACACACACACGCACACACACGCACACACACACACGCACACNTACACACACACACGTACACACACGCACGTACACACACGCACGTACACAACGCGCACGTACACACACGCACGTACACACACAGTACGNACACACACACACGTACACACACACACGCACACGTACACACACACGTACACACACGCACACACACACGCACGTACACACACGCACGTACACACACGTACGCACACACACACNTACGCACACACACACACACGCACGCACACGCACACACACACGCACACACACGTACACACACACATACACACACACGTACACACACACACACACACACGTACACACACGTACGCACACACACGCACACACGTACACACACACGTACACACACACGTACACACACATGTACACACACACGCACGCACACACACGTACACACACACACNTACACACACACACACACACACATACACACACGTACACACACACGCACACACACACACACACACATACACGCACGTACACACGTGCACGCACACACACACGTACACACACACGTACACACACACGTACACACACGCACGCACACGTACACACGCATGCACACGTACACACACGTACACACACACGCACGCACACGTACACACACGTACACATGCACACATACACACGTACATACACACGTACACACACGTACACACACACGTACACACACACACGTAACACACACACACACACACGCACACACACGCACACACACACACGACACACACACACCACACACACGACACACACACACACGTACACACACACACACACACACGCACACACACACGTACACACACACGCACACACACACATACACGCACGTACACACGCACGCACACACGCACGCACACAGGCACACACACAGGCACACACACACACACACCTATACACACACACACTCACACAACAACAACAACCGCCATTCGCCACTAAGTGGCGGTGACGTCACCACGACGCTTGTGCCAGGCCAAGTGCACCTTGAGGCCACGTGAAGTGTCGAATGCCCGCTGGCAGGAGGTCACGGGGCAGACCCAGCAGGTGCCACGAGTCGACTGAGATGACCGAGATGACTGGCTGATGCACCACCTGTGCCCCTACTGTGCCAACTTGCTGTGCTTTAGCCACCCGGCGCTCCGCTTGTTGTTGTGAGCATCGCTCCTCCGCCCTCCGTTGTTGTTGGAGGGCGACTGCCTCCAACTGCCCAGTAGCAGCGTCCTTCACGAGCCTCCTCCACAGAGGCCGATCTTGACACCGCTGGTACCGGTCATCGGCAAGTCCACGCAGGCATCTTTAGGGTCGGGATCCGACCCACGACTTCCTGTAGACCAGGCGAGGTAGTCAACATCTCCTTGCCACCGTGATGATGATGATGAGAGAGAGAGAGAGACACAGACTCCACATATACAGCAGCAGGCGTCGTCAGGGTCGGGATGGAAGCCACGACCTCCCGCGCACCAGGCGAGGTAGTCAACATCTCCTAGCCACGTGATGATGATGAGAGACACAGACTCCACTTATACAGCAGCAGGCATCGTCAGGGTTGGGATGGAACCCACGACTTCCTGTAGACCAGGCGAGGTAGTCAACATCTCCTAGCCACTGGGGCTGCCCGCTGGATTCGAACCGGTGGGCGTCTTTGTCTGCGCAGGACTGGCAGTGCCCCTCCTTCCTGCTCACCGCTCTGGCTCTCTGCCACACGGTGCGCATGAGCCCAGAGCCCTCCTCCTCCTCGTCCCGTCGGAGCAGACCCGGGGGTGGCACGGACCCGGACGAGGAGTCCGACTACCTGGCCGCTTCCCCCGACGAGAAGGCGCTGGTGGAGGGAGCTCGGAGGTGGGTTGGTGGTGGTTGTGTCGGTCTCCATTATACACTGGTCAACACACTTTTTCTGGCATAAGGTATTCCAATTTTGGGGGTGCTGATTCCAAATCTGGCATCGGTTTTTGTCCATCACGTCAGGTTTTTGAGATATCAAATATTGAAATTTTCAATAAAAACTGCGGAAGAAAGGTATTGAATGAATGTGGATATCTACGTAAAATGATATTCTAAACACACTATCCTGAAAGTACAGCACCATATTTTAACATTAAAGCAGTCACTGACTCGCAACAACTTGCAATCACAAGTGACAGAGTTAATTTCGGGTAAAATCTATGAAAATGGGGTATGCCGATAGCATAAAAATGAGATGTGATAGAGCAAATCTGAGATCAGGTTTGGAATCGGCACCCTGAAATTAGAACAGCTGCAAAAGTCCAGGCCAGATTTATTTTTTTTGACCAGTGTAATTATTGTGTGTGTTCGGATGTGGCCCATTTTTGTTGAGGCTGTGTGTGTGGTAGCTGTGTGTGTGTACAACACAGAATCTGTGGTGTGTGTACACAGGAACTGTGTGTGTACAACACAGTGGCTGCGTCTTTAGTTGGTGTATACCTGTTCTGACCTCCGCTCTCCCGTCTCTCACCCGACCCCTTTATCTCTCTCTCTCTCGTCTCACTTCCCTCACCATGACCAAGGTGATCACGTGGTCGTAATCAACACTCTCTTGTCCTCCACTCACCCACCCGCTCGCTCACTCACCTACCCAGCCACTCGCTCACTAATTCGCTCACTCATTCATCTACCCGCTCGCTCACTCACCCACTCGCTCACCTACACGCTCACTCGTTGGCTCACTCAACCACCCATTCGCTCGCTCATTCGCTCACTCACTCATCCACTCGCTCACTCACCCACCCAACCACTCACTCACTCACCTAGCCGCTCACTCACCCACCCACGCACCCACTCGCTCACTCACTCACCTACCCACTCACTCATTCATCCACCAACTCGTTTGTTCACTTGCTCACTGACCCACCCACTCGCTCACTGACCCACCCACTCACTCACTGACCCACCCACTCACTCATTCGCTCACTAACTCATCCACTCGCTCATTCACTCACTCACTCACCTACGCACCTGCTCATTCACCCACCCACTCGTTCGCTCACTCGCTCACTGACCCACCCACTCGCTCACTTACCTACCCACTCGCTCGCTCACCTACGCACTCGTTCACTCTCTATCTCTCTGTGTCTCTCTCTGTGTGTCTGTGTCTCTGTGTGTCTGTTGTGTCTCTCTCTGTCTCTCTGTGTGTCTATGTGTCTCTCTGTGTGTCTGTTTCTCTCTCTCTGTGTCTGTCTCTCTCTCTGTGTGTGTCTGTGTTTCTCTCTCTGTGTGTGTCTGTGTATCTCTGTGTTCTCTCTCTCTCTGTATCTCTCTCTCTGTGTGTCTGTACATCTCCGTGTATCTCTCTCTGTGTGTCTGTGTATCTCTGTGTGTCTGTGTATCTCTGTGTGTGTCTCTCTGTGTCTCTCTTGTGTCTCTGTATCTCTCTCTGTGTGTCTGTGTGTCTGTGTCTCTCTCTGTGTGTCTCTCTCTGTGTGTCTGTGTGTCTCTCTCTGTGTGTCTGTATCTCTCTCTGTGTGTCTGTGTCTCTGTGTGTCTCTGTGTGTGTCTGTGTGTCTCNCTGTGTGTCTCTGTGTGTCTGTGTCTCTGTCTGTGTGTCTCTCTGTGTGTCTGTGCATCTCTCTGTGTCTCTCTCTGTGTGTCTGTGTGTTCTCTCTGTGTGTCTCTCTCTGTGTCTCTCTGTCTCTGTGTGTCTGTGTCTCTCTGTCTGTGCATCTCTCTGTGTCTCTCTCCGTGTATCTCTCTGCTCGTCTGCGCGACTCTCCGTGTCACGTGCGGAGCTCACGCGACACGAGCGATTCTCCGTCCGACCTCCCCCTGAC
The DNA here is from genome assembly GCA_018977245.1 of Lethenteron camtschaticum. NCBI lineage: Eukaryota > Metazoa > Chordata > Hyperoartia > Petromyzontiformes > Petromyzontidae > Lethenteron > Lethenteron camtschaticum. The sequence goes on from WFAB01001703.1 coordinate 97,204, forward strand.
GTCTTCCCGCCTCGGTCAAACGAAACGGCACAGCGCACCACGCGTTGACCCCCAAGCTTGCCCGCGTTGACCTGTCTGACCTCTGCGGGGCGCAGGCTGGGGGTCACCTTCCTGGGCAACGTGACCACTGGAGCACCCTGAACATCCGCGGAGCGACGCACAGGTGACCTGGTGTTACCCAGCCCGCCCTGGGAGCGATCGCACCGTGCCTCAACTCCTCCTCGGAATCCGAACGATTGCGGTGGTGGCGGTGGTGTGGCGGTGGTGGTCGGTGGTGGGGNTGGGTGGCGGTGGTGGTGACGGTGGGGTTGGGGGTGGTGGTGGTCGGTAGAGGGTGGTGGGGTTTGTGGTGGCGGCAGGGTGGTGGTGGCGGTGGTGGTGGGTTGGTGGTGGCAGAGGTGGGTGGGGTTGGTGGTGGGTGGTTGGGTGGGGTNGGGTGGTGGACGTGGTGGNGGTGGGTTGGTGGTTGTTGTGGGGTTGGTGGGGTGTGGTTGGTGGTGTGGTGGGGTCGGGGTGGGTGGTCGGTGGTGGTGAGGGGGGTTGGTGGGGTGGTGGGCGGTGGGGGGTGGTTGTGGTGGTTTGTTTGTGGTGGTTGGTGGTGGTGGTGGGGTTGGTGGTGGTGGACGATCGTTGGGGTGGCTGTTGGTTGGTGGTGGTCTCACAGGAAAGGGGGCCTGGGTTTTTCCATACTAGGTGCACGCTCGAGCACTTGCCCAACGGTGTTGTGTTGGCTAACGGGGGGGTGTGCTTTGTCGTGTCTGTGTGTGCATTTGAGGTTCTCCAGTGCTAGTTTATCCTCAGCGGAGGAGAATGAGCGTCATTGTCCGCACAGAGGAAGGTACGGTGCAGCCCACACGCACACACGACGCANGNACACACGCANGACAGCCGTGCGCACGACACGCACACACACCGCTCACACACGACATAAACACACGGACACACACACAGCACATAACACACACACACACATAAACACACCTGTACTAACACACACGTACTCACACACACAGAGTAAACACCACACACATTGAACACACGCGCACACACACACACATAAACACACACAACAACAACAACCGCCATTCGCCACTAATGGCGGTGACGTCACCACGACGCTTGTGCCAGGCTATGTGCACCTTGAGGCCACGTGAAGTGTCGAACGCTCGCTGGCAGGAGGTCACGGGGCAGACCCAGGTGCCACGGGTCGACTGGATGAAATGACTGGCTGATGCACCATCTGTGCCCCCTACTGTGCCAACTTGCTGTGCTTTAGCCACCCGGCGCTCCGCTCGTGAGCGTCGCTCCTCCCTCCGTTGTTGCTGGAGGGCGACTGCCTCCAACTGCCCAGTAGCGTCCTTCACGAGCCTCCTCCACAGAGGCTGATCTTGACACCGCTGGTACCAGTCATCGGCAAGTCCACTCAGCTCCACGTCCTCCTGTACCACATCACTCCATCTCTTCTCAGCCCGTGCCGCGCCCGTCTAGCCCCCTCGATCCGGCCGAACAAAAGCTGTTTAGGCATGCGGTGGCTGGGCATAAACACACACACATAGACACACACACACATGAACGCACACACACACACACATGAACGCACACACGCGCAGACACGCTCCCTCCCCGTGACCTGTTGACCCCGATGGCCCGTTGACCCCCGTTGACCCATGACCCCGTGTCCCTCCAGGCCGTGCGTTTGTCATCACGAAAGGCGCCGACCTGGCGGTGATGCCGTGCGTGGTGGCAGGAGAGGTGGACAAGACGCAGAGACACGTGGACGACTTTTCCCTGGTGAGTGTCCACACGTGTGTGAGTGTGTGTGTGAGTGTGTGGGTGAGTGAGTGTGTGTGTGAGTGTGAGTGAGTGTGGGTGAGTGTGTGAGTGAGTGTGTGTGTGTGGGTGAGTGTGTGTGATGTGTGAGTGTGTGTGTGTGTGTGTGTGTGAGTGTGTGTGAGTGAGCGTGTGTCTGTGTATGTGTGTGTGTGCGTGTGCGCACAGCTGGGCCTGCGTGTGCTGTGCGTGGCCGTGCGCGAGCTCGCCCCGGAGGAGCTGTCTGCGGCGAGCCAGCGTCTCCGCGAGGCGTCGCTGGCGCTGGGGAGCGGCCGCAGCGCCTGCGGGAAGCCTACGACGCCATCGAGAGCCGGCTCACCCTGCTGGGAGCCAGCGCAGTGGAGGACCGCTCTNCAGCACGCTCGCTCGCACCGCACGCACCGCTCAAACACTCGCACGCACGCACGCACCGCTCGCTCACATGCCCACTGTCTCCCTTGGTCATTCACTGACCCGCTCACTCACTCGCCTACTCAGTCGTCACTCATACACGCACACTCTCACTCGCACACAGACACTCACTCGCTCACTCACCTACTCAGTCGCACACTCATACACCACTCTCTCTCTCACTCACTCGCCCACACGGACACTCGCTCGCTCGCTCGCCTACTCACTCGCACACTCATACACACACTCTCTCACTCACTCACTCGCCCACACGGACACCACTCGCTCGCCTACTCAGTCGCATACTCATACACGCACACTCTCACTCACTCACTCGCCACACAGACACTCACTCACCTACTCAGTCGCACACTCATACACACACTCTCTCACTCACCACAGACACCACTTGCTCACTCACCTACTCACTCGCACACTCATACACACACTCTCTCACTCACTCACTNCCACACACACTCGCCCACCCACTCACCCACCCACTNCCACCCACCCACCACCACCCACCACCCACTCCACCACCCCTNCACCCACCACTCACCCACCCACTCACCCCCCTNCTCACCCATCCCACCCACCCACTCACTCACCCACTCACCCACCCACCCTCTCACCCACTACCCCCCCACCCACCACTCACCCACCCACCCACCTCTCACCCACTCACCCACCCACCACCCTNCCCCCACTCACCCACTACCCCCACCCCCTCACCACCCACCCACTCACCCACCCACCCCCCCACAGGCTACAGGAGGGGTGGTGGAGGCCATGGCGTCTCTGCGCGAGGCGGGCGTCTCCCTCTTGCTCACGGGGGACAGACGGAGACTGCCGTGAACTGGGCTACTCGTGCGGCTCTCGCCCCCTCCACCACGCTCCTCTCGCTCGCACGCTCTCCCACAACCACCACAGCAGCCACCGCAGCCGCAGCAGCAGCACTGCAGGCAGCAGCTGCAGCAGCAGCTGCAGCAGCAGCTGCAGTAGGACGCAGCAGTGGGGGGGAGGAGGGGAGGGGCGAGGGCGGAGGGGAGGGGAGCGATTACACGGGACAACTTGCACGGCTCATCGCACAGTACGGAGTGGCGCACGCAGCACGCACGCTCACGCACGCTCGCAAACACTCACACTTACGCACACCTGTCACGCACACTCACTCACTGTCACAAACACTCACTCACTCACTGTCACGCACACTCTGGGGGTGAGTGGTGAGTGGTGAGTGGGGGGTTGGTGAGTGGGTGGGTGAGTGGGTGGGTGAGAGGGTGAGTGGTGGTGGGTGGGTGAGTGGGTGGGGTGGGTGAGTGGGTGAGTGGTGTGGTGGGTGGGTGTGGGTGAGTGGGTGGGTGATGGGTGAGTGGTGGTGGGTGGGTGAGAGGGTGAGTGGGTGTAGTGGTGGGGGTGGTGGTGAGTGAGTGGGTNGGTGAGAGGGTGGTGGTGAGTNGGGTGGGTGGTGGTGAGTGGGTGGTGATGGGTGAGTGGGTGAGTGGTGGGTGGTGATGGGTGAGTGGTGGTGANTGGGTGGGTAGTGGTGGGTGGATGGGTGGTGAGGGTGGGTGAGTGTGGGTGGGTGNGTGANTGGGTGGGTGGGTGAGTGGGTGGGTGAGTGGGTGGTGGGTGGGTGATGGGTGGTGGTGGGTGGGTGGTGGTGGGTGGGTGAGTGGGTGGGTGGGTGNGTGAGTGGGTGGGTGGTGTGGTGTGGTGGTGGTGGGTGGGTGGGTGGGTGGGTGGGTNGGTGAGTGGGTGCGTGGTGGTGGTGGGTGGTGAGTGGGTGAGTGGGGATGGTGGGTGAGTGGGTGGCGTGGGTGGGTGAGTGGGTGGGTGGGTGAGTGGGTNGGTGGGTGAGTGGGTGTGGTGGTGATGGGTGGGTGGTGGGTGANTGGTGAGTGGTGGGTGAGAGGGTGAGTGGTGTGAGTGGTGGTGAGTGGGTGAGTGGGTGGGTGATGGGTNGTGGTGNGTGAGTGGNGTGGGTGAAATGGGTGAGTGGCGTGGGTGAGTGGTGGTAAGTGGGTGGGTGGTGGTGGGTGAGTGGGTGGTGGGTGAGTGGTGAGTGAGTGGGTCAGGGTGATGGGTAGGTGGTGGGTGAGTGGGTGGTAATGGGTGGGTGATGGGTGGGTGAGTGGGTGGGTGGTGGTGGGTGGTGAGTGAGTGGTGGTGGGTGAGTGGGTGGGTGGGTGAGTGGTGGGTGGTGGTGAGTGGTGGGTGGGTGGTGAGTGAGTGGCTGTGGGTGGGTTGGTGAGTGGGTGGGTGGTNGGTGGGTGAGAGGGTGAGTGGGTGGGTGAGAGGGTGAGTGGTGGGTGGGTGGGTGAGTGGGTGAGTGGTGAGTGGGTGGGTTGGTGAGTGGGTGGGTGAGTGGGTGGGTGAGAGGGTGAGTGGGTGGGTGGGTGGGTGGGTGGGTGGGTGGGTGGGTGAGTGGGTGAGTGGGTTNGGGGGTGGGTGAGTGGTGGGTGAGTGGGTGAGTGGGTGATGGGTGGGTGAGAGGGTGAGTGGGTGATGGGTGGGTGGGTGAGTGGGTGAGTGAGTGGGTGGGTGAATGGGTGAGTGGTGGGTGAGTGGGTGGGTAAGTGGGTGGGTGGATGGGTGGGTGAGTGGTGGGTGGGTGAGTGGGTGGGTGGTGAGTGGGTGGGTGGTGAGTGGGTGGGTGGGTGGGTGAGTGGGTGGTGGGTGGTGTGAGTGGGTGGTGGGTGTGAGGGTGAGTGGGTGAGGGGGTGGGTGGGTTGGTGATGGGTGAGTGGGTGGGTGAGTGGGTGGGTGGGTGAGTGAGTTGGTGAGTGGGTGGGTGAGTGGGTGGTGAGTGGGTGGGTGGGTGAGTGGGTGGGTGAGTGGTGATGGGTGAGTGNGTGAGTGGGTGAGTGGTGAGTGGGTGGGTGGGTGAGTGGGTGGTGGGTGGGTGAGAGGGTGAGTGTGGGTGGGTGAGTGGGTGNGTGAGTGGGTGGGTGATGGGTGAGTGGTGGGTGAGTGGGTGGGTAAGTGGGTGGGTGGATGGGTGGGTGAGTGGGTGGGTGGTGGGTGGGTGATGGGTGAGTGGTGGGTGAGTGGGTGGGTAATGGGTGGGTGGATGGGTGGGTGATGGGTGGGTGGTGGTGGGTNGGTGGTGAGTGGGTGGGTGGGTGAGTGGGTGGGTGAGTGGGTGGGTGGGTGGGTGAGTGGGTGGGGGTGGGTAGGGTGAGTGGGTGGGTGGGTGATGGGTGGGTGGGTGAGTGGGTGGGTGGGTGGGTGGGTGGTGAGTGGGTGGGTGGTGGGTGGGTGGGTGGTGTGGGTGGGTGGGTGAGTGGGTGGTGAGTGGGTGAGTGGGTGGGTGAGTGGGTCAGGGGTGGGTGAGTGGGTGGTGGGTGAGTGGGTGGGTGGGTGAGTGGGTGGGTGGGTGGGTGAGTGGGTGGGTGGGTGGGTGAGTGGTGAGTGGGTGGTGAGAGGGTGAGTGGGTGAGTGGGTGGGTGAGTGGGTGATGGGTGGGTNGATGGGTGAGTGGGTGAGTGAGTGGGTGGGTGAATGGGTGAGTGNTGGTGAGTGGGTGGGTAAGTGGGTGGGTGGATGGGTGGGTGAGTGGTGGGTGGGTGAGTGGGTGAGTGAGTGGGTGGTGAATGGGTGGGTGGGTGAGTGGGTGGGTAAGTGGGTGGGTGGGTGGGTGAGTGGGTGGGTGAGTGGGTGGGTGGTGAGTGGGTGGGTGGGTGAGTGGGTGGGTGGGTGAGTGGGTGGGTGGGTGGGTGAGTGGGTGGGTGGGTGGGTGAGTGGGTGAGTGGGTGGGTGAGTGGTTGGTGAGTGGGTGGGTGAGTGGGTGGGTGAGTGAGTGGGTGGGTGAGAGGGTGAGTGGGTGGGTGGGTGGGTGAGTGGGTGAGTGGGTGAGTGGGTGGGTGGTGAGTGGTGGGTGAGTGGGTGGGTGAGAGGGTGAGTGGGTGGGTGGGTGAGTGGGTGGGTGGGTGGGTGGGTGAGTGGGTGAGTGGGTGGGTGGGTGGGTGAGTGGTGGGTGAGTGGGTGAGTGGGTGAGTGGGTGGGTAGAGAGGGTGAGTGGGTGAGTGGGTGGGTGGGTGAGTGGGTGAGTGAGTGGGTGGGTGGGTGAGTGGTGTGGTGAGTGGGTGGGTAAGTGGGGGGTGGATGGGTGGGTGAGTGAGTGGGTGGTGAGTGGGTGGGTGAGTGAGTGGGTGGGTGGGTGAGTGGGTGGGTGGGTGGGTGAGTGGGTGGGTGGGTGGGTGGGTGGGTGGGTGGGTGAGTGGGTGAGTGGGTGGGTGGGTTGGTGAGTGGGTGAGTGGGTGGTGGGTGGTGGGTGGGTGAGTGAGTTGGTGAGTGGGTGGGTGAGTGGGTGGGTGAGTGGGTGGGTGGATTGGTGAGTGGGTGAGTGAGTGAGTGGGTGAGTGAGTGAGTGGGTGGTGAGTGAGTGGGTGGTGGGTGAGTGGGTGGGTGGGTGGGTGAGAGGGTGAGTGGGTAGTGGGTGGGTGAGTGGGTGAGTAGTGGGTGGGTGAATGGGTGAGTGGGTGGGTAGTGGGTGGGTAGTGGGTGGGGTGGTGGGTGGGTGAGTGGGTGGGTGGGTGAGTGGGTGGGTGGGTGAGTGAGTGGGTGGTGGGTGAGTGGGTGGGTGAGTGGTGGGTGAGTGGGTGGGTGGGTGGGTGAGTGGGTGGGTGGGTGGTGGGTGAGTGGGTGGGTGGGTGAGTGGGTGGNGAGGGTGAGTGGGTGAGTGGGTGGTGAGAGGGTGAGTGGTGAGTGGGTGAGTGGGTGAGTGAGTGGGTGGTGAATGGGTGAGTGGGTGGGTGAGTGGGTGGGAGTGGTGGGTGGATGGGTGGGTGAGTGGGTGGTGAGTGGGTGGGTGAGTGAGTGGGTGGGTGGGTGGGTGAGTGGGTCGGTGGGTAGTGGGTGGGTGGGTGGTGAGTGGGTGGGTGGGTGGTGAGTGGGTGAGTGGGTGGTGGGTTGGTGAGTGGGTGAGTGGGTGGGTGAGAGGGTGGTGGGTGAGTGAGTTGGGAGTGGGTGGGTGAGTGGGTGGGTGAGTGGGTGGGTGATTGGTGAGTGGNGGGTGAGTGAGTGGGTGAGTGAGTGAGTGAGTGGGTAGTGGGTGGGTGAGTGGGTGGTGGGTGAGTGGGTGGGTGGGTGAATAGGTGAGCGAGCGAGTGAGTGTCCGGTGGGCGACTGGTGCGTGCCGGGTGACGGGTGAGGGTGAGTCAGTGAGTNAGAGTGAGTGAGTGAGAGTGCAGTGTGTCTGGTGTGAGTGAGTGTTGTGACAGTGAGTGAGAGTGTAGTGTTTTGAGTGTGCGTGATAGTGAGAGTGAGTGAGTGTGAGTGTTTGTGACAGTGAGTGAGTGAGAGTGACAGTGTTTGTGACAGAGTGAGAGTGTTTGTGAGTGTGCGTGATAGTGTGAGTGAGTGTGAGTGTTTGTGACAGTGAGTGAGTGAGAGTGACAGTGTGAGTGAGTGAGAGTGACAGTGTGTGTGAGTGTGCGTGAGTGTGAGTGAGTGTGAGTGAGTAGTGAGTGTTTGTGACAGTGAGTGAGAGTGACAGTGAGTGAGTGAGTGTTTGTGACAGTGAGTGATAGTGAGTGTGAGTGAGAGTGACAGTGTGTGTGAGTGTGCGTGATAGTGTGAGTGAGTGAGTGTGAGTGTTTGTGACAGTGAGTGAGTGAGAGTGACAGTGAGTGAGAGTGACAGTGTGTGTGAGTGTGCGTGACAGTGAGTGTGAGTGAGAGCGAGTGTTGTGACAGTGAGTGAGTGAGAGTGACAGTGTGAGTGAGTGAGAGTGACAGTGAGTATGCGTGACAGTGAGTGTGAGTGAGAGCGAGTGTTTGTGACAGTGAGTGAGTGAGAGTGACAGTGTGTGTGAGTGTGCGTGATAGTGTGAGTGAGTGTGTTTGTGACAGT